>CM053792.1:41649403-41746903 GCA_028749045.1 Cupressus sempervirens | reverse complement strand
TACTATGGTGCCTAGGTGAGTCATCTAGATCTTCTATGGTTTAAGATTTTTGAATTTTGGCATGAGTTTTTCAAATTTTTGTGTGGATTTTCTCTATAAATTCTTATGTTTATCATTTTGGCGCATTCGATGTTTGTTTTAGCACTTTTATATTATTTTAACACATTTGAACCACCAAATAGTGCATCTGTATAGTGAAATAGTACATTCAAAACCCTAGTTTGAGAGTAAAATAATGCATCATAGGGAATTTCAGCATATACACATGGTTCTATAGTGCGTTTGAACCTTTTAGCACATACAAGGGTTTTAGTAGCACATATGAAGGTTATATTAGTGCATTTACAATTTAAGGTTTTATGAGTCACATCAAGGAGCGATGTCTTATGGCATGGATGGGTGGTAGCACCTATGTAGGTGTGCACAATGCGTGTCCTTATTATAGCGCATTCGATCATTGAGATAGTATAAATAAAGAACCAAGGAGTGCTTTTACATCATGTAGCACATTTGATAGATAGGGTAGCACATATGGGGAATGAAATAGTGCCAGTGAATTTGGTAGTGCGTCTAAGCTATGGTGAAGTGTGAGTGATGATTTAAGGAGCACAACTAAATCCCATAGTGCTGCTGCTAGTTATAATAGCACATATAATGTTTGAAATAACATAAAGAATGTTTCTAGCACATTTGATTTCTTAAATAGCATATATGGCTTATTTTAGGTGTGTCAGATAGTTGAAGGGCCAAATAGTTGAGGTCAACTATATGGATCGTTGGTCGAAGAGTAGGATAGGATTTGTCATAGTGTGATGTGAAAAATCAATCAATTAATATTGGATAGGTAGAAAATAATGCCCCCCTCGGGATATAGAGTAGGAAAAAAGAACATGTCTATCTTAGGATATAGAGTAGGATGAATAACTAGTTGAAGATAAAATCATTAGCTAAGTAGCTTGATGTTGATATTTAATTAATGTAGAATGATAACGTGTGATAAAAACTGACATTGTTGTATTGTTGTGTGATGAAATAGGTACGTGGCTGTAAGCTCATGGTGTGAGGATTGCACCCATGGCCATTGGAACTAATTGGTATACTATTTGTGCCAGATCAACAAGTGATTGAAAGATGTGGATTCACGTATTTGATACAGATGCCTCAGTTTTGGGTGAACAAAGGATTATTGATAGTTGTGGCTGAGTAGTGACACTTAGACCATAACGCCTTCCACATGTTGCTAGGCGAGATGATGATATTTCCAAAGGATGTATACTAGATTCTTAGGCTTCCTATAGTGGGAGATCTTGTGTACTATGATCAGACTATAGATGGGGCAGCTTTCAAAGATGTATTTGGTGATGAAAACTATTGGAAATATAAGAGGAGTAACTGAGAGGGGAGGGCTGAATAAATTACTACTAAAATCAATCCCAAATCCCTTAGATGTCAGTACAAAAATACAAACTGAAAACTTAATTACTGTTGATGCTCGATAAACACAGATAAAATGCTATAACTTGGTAATTATTGAATGTGCTCGGTAAATCCCTAACATATAAACTTTAGATGTTATCTGTGATTACCATTACTTTAACTTAGTTGCAAAAAAAAAAAAAAAAATAGCATGAACACATTTGACACAAGGATTTAACATGGAAACCTAATTTGGAAAAAATTGCCAATTGCAAATAGTTACTATTTTCACTCTTCTGAAGTGAGCTCTATTAGGAGCCAACCCTATTAAATGTTACAAAACACACTGTTAACGGATTTAATCACCCTATTAGGAGTGGCCTTGTTCAAGGTCTTTAGACAATTTAATAGAACTATCACCTTGTTAGAGGATTTGCAAATAGTTGTTAAGCTAACTCTACTAGGAGATCTAGATCACTACTACAATGGTTAGAGAGTAACAATGGGATGACTTGATTTGAATGCAACTAAATTGCTGATTATAGATCTCTGTTCTTTCTTGTACTTGATCCTTCCAAATCAAATACAGCTTTTCTTTTCCACAAGGATATTCTACTTATCCTTCAAATTTGCTTCCTCTTTTCATCATTAAATTTTCAATAACATCTTCATACTTTCACATCCACTCACACTTTGAAATCACAACTTGACCTTATATCCTTCATATTGTCAAGTCAGCTCAAATACAACTTAGAATAATTAATATTCATTGCCTTAGCTAGATTGAATCAATAGATAAATCAATTGAGCTTAATATGCCAAAATAAGAAAATCCTTCGTTAGCTAACCCAACTCGATAGAAACTAACTCAAAAATGATATCCTTTGTTAACCAACAGAAGCTCAGTTAACACTACAAACTTGTGAAAATCCTTTGGGAATCGAGTGAGCTTGGTTAGCACTAGTTACATCCAACTTTCCTTCATTAACTGAGTGATCTTGGTTAACACTCATCTTCTGTATACTTTCCTTTGATGCTTGAGTGAATTCGGTAGACATTGCCTTCTAAACTAGGCAACCCCAGGAATGCTCAGTAGACATAGAAAATTGTCTTCATTGCCCAAGTGATCTTAGCATATACTAATTGATAATGATATGACATTTGTGTAACATCAAAGATAATACACAATTAATCAATTGTATCCAACAATCTCCCTCTTTGGCATTGACGACAACACAACATGTCATAGCATAATGAAATTTTCGATTTGTTCTTTGAGAACTTCTTTTGTTAGTATGAGCTCTTTCATTTTACTAGATTCTTCTTCTTTCTACAACAGCTTCATCCAAGTTCATTCAAAACTTTCTCCCTCTTACAAAAAACTTAACCTTCTTTGGAAAGCTTCTCCCTCTTTGGCTCCTTACTTTATTTTGGTTCCAAGAATTTCTCAGAGATATGATAGTAAACTTCTCCCTTTTTGACAAAACATGCCAAAGACAAATATTTTGTTAATATCAATATACCTTAAGTACTTATTCATTTGCAATATGCCCTTGCCAATTTTGCACCAATTGATTGATCTTCAACTTAGCTCTTGTTGATGCATCACTAAACTTTATTTAGTGAGCTTCAAATAGGGGAATGACCCCTAGCTTACCTCTTAGATATAGAAATGCATCCTTAGGTAATGGCTTGGTGAATATGTTAGCAATCTATTCCTATGAATTAACATATTCCAATCTAACTTCTTTATCCTGCATCAATTCCTGTAAGAAGTAATATTTTATAGCAATGTGCTTTGTTTTGGTATGCATCACTAGATTCTTTGATATGTTGATGGCACTGGTGTTATCACAGTATATGACTATTGAATCCTTGATCTCTATCTTCATTCCTTCCAACAATTTTTTGAACCAAACAATGTTAGGAAAATTAACTACTACTGCCACATATTCTACCTCTGCCATGGATTGAGATATACAATTTTTTTTCTTGCTTGTCCAAAACACTAATATTTTACCAAGAAATAATGCTCCACCACTAGTTCTTTTCCTATCATCAATAGTTTCTACCCAATCAGCATCAGTAAATACCTTCAAGTTCAAATTGCATCCAAGTTTGTAGCATAAGCCATAGCCTTTAGTACCTTTTAGATATCTCGTGATTCTCTTGATTGTCATCATGTGATTTTTCTTAAGATTTGCTAAGAATCTTGCCACTATTCCAACTGCTAGAGCAATATTAGGCCTTGCATGTACTACATACTACAATTTTCTAATCATTGATCTGTATGTGATCTAATCTACTTCTTTGGAATCATCATTTTTGGAGAGCTTATGTCTAGTAGCATAGGGGTTCCAACAGGTCTTGAATCTTCCATTCCAAACTTTTTCAGTATCTCCTTGATATACTTAGATTGAGTGATGTTGTTACCATTTTTGTTCTGTTGTATCTACAATCGAACAAAGAATTTTATCTCACTAAACATGGACATCTCAAATTATTTTCTCATTTCTTTTGAAAATGCTTTGCACAAGTCATCATTTTGTGTAAATAGAGTATCATCAACAAATATTTCTACCAACACAATCTTCTTATCTGGTCCTTCCTTGATATACAGATTACTATTATCATTTGTCCTTTGAATACCAATCTATACCAAATACTTATGAAGTCTTTCATACCAAGCTCTGGGAGCTTTCTGGAGACCATATAATGCTTTATGTAACTTGCAAACCATGTCTCTTTTTCTAGGATCTACAAAAGCTTTTGGTTTTTCAATGTAGACTTCCTCATCAAGAATTACATTCAAAAATGCTGATTTAACATCTATTTGATACACTTTAAATCCTTTATGTGCTACATATGCTAGTAAAGTTCTAACACCTTCTAATCTTGTCACAAGAACAAAAGTCTCACAATAATCAATGCCTTCTTCTTGAGAATAACCTTTGTATACCAATCTTTCTTTGTTTCTTGAAACTTTTCCATCTTCATTCAGCTTATTTTTTAATACCCATTTTGTACCAATTACATTTTTATCCTTGGGTCTAGGAAAAAGAGTCCAAGTTTTGTTATTTTCTATTTTTTCTATCTCTTCTTTCATTGCTTCAATCCAACTTTCATTTTCTAGAGCATCTTTAACATTTCTAGGTTCAAATTTAGCAGGTAAACATGTACCTTTTAATTTGCTTCTTGTCACTGTTCCATCAGATTTGTCTCCAATGATCTGATCAGGTGCATGATGCCTTCTGACACATCTTGCTAACATAGGCTCTTTGGGCTTTGAATGAGTTCCACCATCTTCATCATGAATTTTGGTTTCAAGCTTGGGTCCTTCTGCTTATGACTTGGGTCCATCAGGCTTAGTTTGAACTAGCTCAGTAGCCTCTAACTGTGACTCGGGTCCTTTAGACTATAACTTGGGTTGCACTATATGCAAATCAATAATTGTTGGAGATTTTGGGGACTTGGGAGATGAATCTTCCTTCCTTTCAAATAGATTTGGTAGGGTGTCAGGATCATAGTAAATAAATCTTCTATAATCCTCTAGCTCCTTATTTCTTTCTTCTTCACTCTTTTTTGCAAACTCATCGATTCTAACATGTGCACTCTCTATAATTTTATGAGTAGAAAAATTCAAACATTTGTATGCTTTACTTCTGTAGGAGTATCCTAGAAATATGCCTTCATCACCTTTTACATCAAATTTTTCTTTTCTAGATTCTGTCAATATATAACATTTGCTTACAAATACTTTCAAGTAACTTAGGTTAGGTTTGTAGCCATATCATAGCTGATAAGGAGTTTTGTTTGAGTCTTTCTTCAACTATACTCTATTCAAGGTATGAACTATAGTTCTGATAGCTTCTTTCTAGTATTTGAGAGCAACATTCTTTTCAATCATTAGGGTTCTTGCACAATCCATGATAGATTTGTTTCTTCTTTCAGCTATACCATTCTATTGTGGTGTACTAGGAGTTGATACTTGTCTTTTGATTCCTCTTTTAGTGCAAAAATTATTGAATTCATTGGAGATGAATTCACCACTTCTATCTCATCTTAAGAATTTAAACCTTTTTCTAGTTTCTTTTACTACTCTTGCCAGATACCACTTGAAGTTTTGAAAGGCTTCTAATTTTTCTTTTAGATACATTACAATCATCATTCTAGAAAAGTTATCAACAAAAAGAATGATAAACTTTTCTCCACCATAACTCTCTATTCCAATAGGTCCACATAAGTTTGTATGAACAATTTCCAAGACTTCTTCTAACTGATAGTTTTTACTTTTGAAACTAGTCTTTCCCATCTTACCAATTTAGCAATTCTTGCAAAGACCCATATCAGACTTCTTCAAACTAGGAATACCTCTTACTCTTTTATGTTTTCTTATCTTAACTAGATTATCAAAGTTTATATGACATAGCTTTTTATGCCATGATTAACTTTCTTCTACTTGAGCAATAAAACATGAACAATCACTGAGATCAAAACAAAATAGATTGCCTTTTGTTTGCTTGCCAGATTCAACCAGATTTCCTTTTCCATCCCTTAGTTTGACCTGTCCATTCATGAATTCTATCTTGAATCTAATTTTGTTCAACTATGCCACACTTAGTAGATTATGTTTTAGTCCTTCAACCCAATAAGCACTATCACATATAAGTTCTTTAGTTAGTGAAATACATCCTTTTTCTTTTATGTTACAAGGTTCATTGTTTCCAAATCTCACACTACCCCCATCATAATATTCTATGTGCTCACATTTTGTTTTGTCTTGAGTCATATGATGTGAACATCCACTGTAAATAATCTATATATCATTTTTGCTAACATGAGAGATAAGTTCCATCTTATCTTCTTCATTATCATATTTATTTTCCATAGCAATATATACCATTTCATCTTCACTATTATCAGAATCTTTGTCTATAAACCAAGATTTCTTACCTTTTTATTTGTAGTTCTTATAGTTTTTGGAATCCTTCTTGCATTTGTGCTTATTGCTTTTCTTTTCATCTTTGATTTCCTTATTTGGACACCTTGCAACAATGTGACCAACTTCTTTATAGAAAAAGTAGATTAGAAGAACTTTACCTTTGTATTTTCCTCTGCCTTTGGAATACTTCCTTGCAAGTAGGGCTTCAATAACTTCCATATCATTGACTGAACTTTCTTGTGATGTTCCTTCTTCTTCACTTCTTGATTTAATGGATTTTGATTTCTTACTCTTTTCTTTGAGTGAGATTTTAGCTTTAAAAGTAGATTCAATAACCTTTGAACTAGGAACATAGTTATCAAAGTTATCTAACTCAAAAGCTGTCAATCTTCTAACTAGAGCATCCAAAGATATTTTATTATTTCGATCACATCTCATCTCTTGAATAGTAGATCCTCTAATTACATAAATAGGAAGAAGAGTTCTAAGTACCTTGCATATAACTATTTTCTCTTCAATGTCACCTCTAGATGCTTTAATTGCACTTACACTTGTTTTGATCCTTTCCACATATTTTGTAATGTTCTCATCTTCTTTGATTTTCATCTGATCAAAATGACCTCTAAGACTTTCAGCCTTAGCTCTTCTTACACTTTCATCTCCTCCATATATATCTTTTAGTTTGATCCACATCTATAAGTTGTCTTGCAGTTTTTGACTTCATCAAATTCAGCATAACTAATAGTAGATACAATATCAATCATCATGATGTTATGATTCTTCCTTTTAGAAATATCTTCAATTGATAATGTTCCAGTGGGTGTCTTGTATTCAGTATCATGATACTTGCATCCTTAGTCATTGATGGTAGCCAAGTGTAACCTCATAAGTCCTTTCCATGCTACAAAATCATCTCTATTCAACTTGGGGATCTCTCTTCTATAAGACATTGTGATGACGGGCCACACCACCCATACCAACTCACAACCAAAAATGCAATAATATGGAGACAAGAGAGATGACAAAATGCTTCATAAAAAATTCCATTAATACTTGAAATTCATTAGAAGAGATTACATTTGAAGAGCTTACAATTCAAAAACTTCATTACAAATGATAATAGGCCTTTCTTAAATAGGCACTTACCACCCAAGGCATGATTTATCCACAACATTCTAGAATCTCCACAACCTTCTACAATATCTACAACCTTCTAGAATTTCCACCTAAATACAACTAAGCACCACTATGTGGCCCAATTAGAAAATTACATTTCTTTTGTGGATCACAACAAATATTAAATGCATGATGCCACCTGCACACCTCAATTAATGGAATAACAACTATTTTTATTATTTTCCTATGCATGCATGATGCCACCTACACACCTCAATTAATGGAATAACAACTATTTATATTATTTTTCTATTTATGCCACCCATGCACCTTGAAAATAGAGATTCCTCTTTTCTCCACTTTTCCTATTTTCTATTTTTAATTATTTTCCTTCCATTTTCGTCACTTTCTCTCTCCTCCACAATTTTTTTTTTTTTTTTTTCCCTTTTTTTTTCTCTCTTTTTTTTTTCTAATAATTTAATTTTCCCATGCAAGATGCTCCTGCATCAGACTCCCCTGGTAGATAGAAAGTGTGTCCCACACTTTGATGTCAAAAGAAAGATATAGAACCATCTTCATCTTCACCACAAGCTTCCACCTCAATAGGGACAAGAAAACCAACATGCAAATCTTCCACATTTTTTTTTTTTTTTGCTGATGCATGATGCTCCTGCATCCGACTCCCATGGTAGGAAAAATTTTGTGAGTATGGAGTCACAAAATGAAGTAGCCACTGTTGACAAATTTTTTTTTCCTCTTCCTCCAACACATAGCTGGAACAAGTATTCGGTGCTGATATATTTCCTTCTTTCTTCTTTTCCAACACCTGGCTGGAACAACTATTTGCTGCTGAAAATACTCCTTTGCAATGAACTCTATCCAAGTATAACTCTCATCCTCATCCAATCTTGTTGAATTAATCACACCTGTAATAAACCCAGCAACACCATACCAATCTTCCTTTGCATACCATACATCACGAACAAGATCCTCATGCAAACCATCATTAGTATCTTTCAAAATCACCTCAAATTCAGCATCATATAATTCATAAGAATTTACCTCTTTGACATATTCATCTTTTCTTGCCTCTTTCATGCATGTAACTACTTCACTTGTTGGATCTCCAACTAAGGCACCATACTTCTCCTCCATTGCTGCAATCTTCAAATCATCTTGATCTACTTCAGGTTCGTAAGTCTTGTCATCTTTATGCTCTTCCTCTTCTCGTTCATCTTCTTCCACTTTAGGTTCGCAAATAATTTTCTCTTCATCCGCTTGCTCTTCCACTAGATCATCTTTCTTTTCCACATCCAAGGAATTATCAACATCTCTTTTCTGGTGACATGCTCTTCGTTTCCGCAACTCAGCTTTTAATTCATTCACTTGCTTCTGCAAATCAACTAGCAATGATTGTTGATTTCTTGCTCTAAATTTCTCAAGTCGAGGAATCCTCAGAATCCATCCAATCACAAAAGTCATCTTCTTCTTTCTCTTCTCCATAATCAAGTCTTTAGAAGAAAAATCTTGTCCAAAATAAGAACCTCGTGCAAACTGCCTCACAGTTGGCGCTCTGTCTACACAATCAAGAACTTCTTCACAAACTTCACCCAACTCAAGGTCTTGGTGCAAACTGCCTCACGTTCGGTGATCTATCCGCACGCTCAGGAACTCCCGCTCTGATACCACTGATGACGAGCCACACCACCCATACCAACTCACAACCAAAAATGCAATAATATGGAGACAAGAGAGATGACAAAATGCTTCATAAAAAATTCCATTAATACTTGAAATTCATTAGAAGAGATTACATTTGAAGAGCTTACAATTCAAAAACTTCATTACAAATGATAATAGGCCTTTCTTAAATAGGCACTTACCACCCAAGGCATGATTTATCCACAACATTCTAGAATCTCCACAACCTTCTACAATATCTACAACCTTCTAGAATTTCCACCTAAATACAACTAAGCACCACTATGTGGCCCAATTAGAAAATTACATTTCTTTTGTGGATCACAACAAATATTAAATGCATGATGCCACCTACACACCTCAATTAATGGAATAACAGCTATTTTTATTATTTTTCTATGCATGATGCCACCTACACACCTCAATTAATGGAATAACAGCTATTTTTATTATTTTCCTATGCATGCATGATGCCACCTACACACCTCAATTAATGGAATAACAACTATTTATATTATTTTTCTATTTATGCCACCCATGCACCTTGAAAATAGAGATTCCTCTTTTCTCCACTTTTCCTATTTTCTATTTTTAATTATTTTCCTTCCATTTTCGTCACTTTCTCTCTCCTCCACAATTTTTTTTTTTTTTTCCCTTTTTTTTTCTCTCTTTTTTTTTTCTAATAATTTAATTTTCATGCAGGAGCATCATGCATCACATCGTGATCTTTATCTTAGGTCCTTTAAACCTTCTCTACAAGCACCAAAAGCTCTGGTACCAATTGTTGGAAATATAAGAGGAGTAACTAAGAGGGGAGGGGTGAATTAGGTACTACTAAAATAAATCCTAGATCCCTTAGATGTTAGTACACAAATACAAACTAAAAACTTAAGATTGTTGATGCTCGGTAAACACATATAAAATGTTGTAAATCGGTAATTACTAAATGTGCTTAGTAAATCCTCAACATATAAACTTTAGATGTTAGCTGTGATTACCATTAATTTATCTTAGTTGCAAAAACACAAAAGAAAATAACATGAACACATTTGACACCAGGATTTAATGTCGAAACCCAATTTGGGAAAAACCACCAATTGCAACTAGTTATTATTTTCACTCTTATGAAGTGAACCCTGTTAGGAGCCACCCCTGTTAAAGGCTACAAAACACATTGTTAGGTGTGATGCTATTAAAAAATTTAATCACCCTATTAGGAGTGGCCTTGTTAGAGGATTTGCAAATAGTTTTTAAGCTAACTTTGTTAGGAGATTTAGATCGTTGCTACAATGGTTAGAGAGTAACAATGAGATGACCTAATTTGAATGCAATTGAATTGTTGATTATAGATCTCTATTTTGGTTTGTACTTGATCCTTCCTAATTGAATATAGCTTTTCTACTCCATAAGGATATTCTTCTTATCCTTCAAATTCGTTTCCTCTTTTCATCATTAAATCTTCAATAACATCTTCATACTTTCACATCCACTCACACATTGAAATCACAACTTGACCTTATATTATATCCTTCATATTGTCAAGTCAGCTCAAATATAACTTAGAATAATTAATATTCATTGCCTTAGTCAGTTGGAATCAATTGAGCTTAATATGCCAAAATAAGAAAATCTTTCGTTAGCCAACCCAATTCGGTAGAAATTAACTTAGAAATGATTTCCTTTGTTAACCAATAGAAGCTCGGTTAACATTACAAAATTGTAAAAATCCTTTGGCAACCGAGTGAGCTTGGTTAGCACTAGTTCCATCCAACTTTCCTTCATTAACCAAGTGAGCTATGTTAACACTCATCTTCTACATACTTTCCTTCAACACCCTAGTGAACTTGGTAGAAACTAGCTTTTGAACTAGGGAACCACAAGAACAATCAGTAAACATAGAAAACTATCTTCACTACCTGAGTGAGCTCAACATATACTGCCTAATAATGATAAAAAATATGTATAATATCAAAGACAATACACAATTAATCAATTGTATCCAACATACACCATTAAGGATGACAATGTATCCTAGTTTTAGATGCTACAATACAAGCCATTTGCTACTGTGTTGGTCAAATTGATAGGTGGATTTTTTCTACCAGATAGGCAAGGATAGGGATTTCTAGTGGGATGGGGCTAGATTATCCAATATATGATTAACCGGTCATAGAGGTTTTCCTGGGGCAACTGCATATTGGCCATTTATATCATGATTTGCATCAAGTTGTGTATTATGATGCCTCATCATTGTCGGTAGGTGTACTCTTATTATAGATATGGACATGAGAGCACCTTCCCATTACTAAACTAATATATGTACATCAATGGCCACATGGTATTCCATACATATACTTAGTCAGGTGTGATCATTCAACCCCATCTATGCAAGACACAGTATTGGCAGCAGATGTTGGATGACCTAAATAAGGTTGTTTGGAGGCCATACCAATTTACTAAGCCATGGGTCAAGGAGGATGATGAGATGCTATACTTTTTTTTTTCTTGAGTTTTTCTTAGCTAGGTGCCCTCAATTATAGAGAGACTTTTTCTTTAGGAGGGTAGTGAGACAGTTTGGTCAGCGACAGGGCATGCCACACGGATCAACGCATTATGCACACGTTCAATTAGAGAGGCTAGTATAGGGGCTGACCTTGGAGTATGAGGCCTATTGGGAGGAATTTTGTAGATGATAGAGAAATCATAGGTATGGGCATTGAGAGATGAGGAGGTAGGCACAGGGATGGAGGGAGATTATGTGTGATGGTTCCATGAGCATCCATTCCTAAGATATACAGATCTGACAGATCTTATACCTAGGATTGAGGATCAGTTAAGTAGAGGTGACAATGGGGATGATGAGGGTGGAAAAGGGAGAGGTAGGGTTCTATCTAACTAGAAAATGAGATGGGCCAGAGTAGGACAATGCAGGTCAGGGCCAAATTGCTAGATAATGTGTAGCTTGTTCAATGGTAGAGGCCTTGGATATATGTCCCAATCTTAGGTGAACAAGGTTTATAGTCATAGTGCCAATAGTAAATACTACCACATGGATAGCTACTACCTGACAGACTAGTTGGGTCTTCAGACATAGAGGCTCAGATGAGTTTGATGTAGTCACAAATGAGCGAGTTGTCAAGCACAGTATAGGCTTTTATAGCTGCGATGATACTGAGGCCATTCAACACCACCATCACCAAGGATAGATGGGGCTATGACCAGTCAAATGACCACAACCATACCTATGAAACCAACGAAAAGAGTGACAGAGAAGGCTCCTCAAGATGATAGGAGTACCTCCAACAAGTAGGGAACTCTTGAGATGACACATACAAATGACATGGGTGGTGAGACACAAGATTGATTTGTGTATCATTTTGTATTGCATTTTTATTGGTTTATCATGTGTATCAATGATTATGAGGACCATTTAAGTTGATGTTGATGATTCGATCTATATGTTCATACTTTGCATTTATATATGTCTATTTAAGCTTTTTGATGCGTAGACTTGTTCACTTGTTATATCATGGACTTTATATATATGGTGTTATGGATGGATGCATGTATGTGATGATTTAATTTATGTGATAGTTGTAAATTTTGATGCAATGTGAAAGAGTAATATATTGTATATATGCTTAATGTAATAACATGATATGTGGATAGTGAATGTAGAAATGAAGTAGATAAATGACACACATGAATGGAGTGTGCTACCAAGATGTGTGAATGAAATGTTAGATAATGAAATGCATAAATGCAATGAAATGTGGTGAACTGAAATGTAATGTATTCGCATGAATGTAATGAAATATAGGTAAATGAAATGTAATGAAATGAAATAGAATGTGATCTATAAATGAAATGAAATGTGATGCATACATGAAATGTACAAATGGAATGTGATGTAATAAAATAGGATACATAAATGAAATGAAATGTATTAATGGAATGTGATGTGATGTAGAAATAAAATGAAGTATAAATGAAATGTAATGAAACTAAAATGTGATGACATGAAATGTATAAATGAAATGATAAATGTAATGGATAAAAGAAATGATAAATGAAATATCATGAAATGAAACATGATGAAGGGATAAAATGAAATGTGATGTGATGAAATGGAATGTGATGTGATAAAATGAAATGCATAAATAAAATATGGGTTAGTGAAATGTGTAAATAAAATGAAATGACATGAAATGATAAATGAGATGCAATTTACATGAAATGAAAGATAAAATTTGATGAAATAAAGTAAAATGGATAAATGAAAATGAAATAAATAAATAAAAGAAGAAAGTGAAAATGAAAAATGAAGATGCACTAATGAAGTGAGGTATGAAGTGAATATAAAAATAAATGAAAACAAAGATGATAAAATAAGAAATGGATAAGAAATATAAATGGGGAATGATAATGGATGAAATGAGGGTGCAATGAAAAATGAAGTATACTAGGTATGAAATTATATGAAAAGATGTAACCTCACTTTTGAGATTTGAAAGCCACAAAGGAACTGAGAGTAAGAAGGGTGGAATAGTGAATGCATAGAGTGTGATGAATAATGTGATAAAAAGTGACTAAAATTATTTGAGATTCAAAGGTCATGCAATGTAGTAGATGATGTGGTGTAATGAGGAATGAAATGTGATAAGAGGAAATAATAGCCAGAATTGTTTGAGATTTGAAGGTCATGCAATACAATAGGTGGAATGAATATTGTGATATAGTGAAGTGTGATGCATGGTGTGGCATTGTGATGAGGCAAATTCCATAGTAGTTGAGTGTTAAAAGCTTGCCTTGACATTGATGTTGTTATCTGTCATTTGATAACCAGTCTTGAATTGTGTTTTCGATCTATTGAATGATGTTGTGAAGGCTTTCTTGTGTAATACTAATTAATGTATGGTGCAGGAGCACATTAAATACAAGAACATGAGAAAGTTAAGATTCATTATTTGTGATATTAAATAAATTTGAGTCATTTATATTGTATTTGGGTCAAGTTGTAAAGGCTATGAAGCCATTTTTTGTCAAAAATGTAAAATTTGCGTAAAAAGTTGTAAAATACAACATTGAGAAAGTTGCTAATAATAGAAAAATGATGTAAAAAGGTATATGGTTGGTCTTGGGGGTAGTTAGGAAGGTTTATAACTATCAAATGGATATAAAAACCATTTTATGGTCGAACCAAATCAATTTGGAGAAGAGGAAATACTTTGATACATTTTTGGTGCATTTTATTGTTGTGGTTTTGATTGGTTTTTTAAAGTTTTAGAGTAGTTTCCAGGCATTGTACGGCCATGTAAAACCTAGAAACCATGTAATATAGTAATGGATATATAGTATGATGAATCCTTCTTCTCATGCTTTTGGTTTGGTTCAATTTTATGAAGAAATGAATAAGATATGGGTATTTTGGTGAAAGTGGATGTTTGCAGATTTGAGATTCGTTGAATATAGTCATGTTGCAGCGTGTGGTGCAGACATATTTTGGAGACTCAGGATCTCTAATGATATTCATTGGAAATATATGTGAACTAACTTTCATTTCCAAATGGTTTGAATCATTTTCATTTAGATTTGGGAAAGTTATGAAGATTTGAGTGAAAACTGGTTTTTAAATGCCTTCAATGGTGTTGCAGAAAAATATTTGATATTATACAATTATTTATGAATGAGAAAAGAAAATAACTTATATATTTGGAAACTATACTTAGAAATGGATACTTCAGAATTGGTTTGGTATTATTTAAATTTATTTTGAGAAAGTTATTTGATTCCCTAGGAAGGGTTAATGGTTTGGCTCCTGATTTATGATAGAAAATATGGGTCTTGGTTGAGAGTACATAATTTATAATTTTCTTATTGGATTGGTCTCAGCTTTGGGTATGTTTTAGAATTACTAATTTGGAACAATTTCTCTAAAGTGTTTTTCAAGAAGATATTTAGAACTGAAGCTATGAACAATGCAATCAGACATAGCAATCTGATTGTGTGAGTGAAGATGTTGTCTTTATTGGTGTATAATGTCAGGGTTCTTTGTTGTAATCTTTGAGATGTTCTTGGTTCCTTGAGGGTGTACCAGCCTATTGTGAATCCCTTGAGTTGAACTAAGATTCCTTGAATATAAATACAAAGGGCTCCGCATCAATGTACCAACCATTTTTTTTAAGGTACACAAGATGAAATGAAAACTAGATGAATGCAACTATCACTTTTTGTAAAGATATGCAAATTAACTATCATCATAGAGCATTTAGTAAAAAGTGACCTAGTACAACCACCAATAGCTCAACTATGGTAATATGAATATTGTATCACACTGAGAAGTACAACCAAACACATGCAATGTACATGAAATCTAAGACAAGTATTAAGAACAAAAGTTATAGCCACAATAAATGAAAGTAGGCATGTAAATAGTCACATGTTAGATAAAGAACCTCATCTAAGATGTCATGCAAAACTAGTTGAGGTACATATGGCCTTCTAAATGAGAGGAGGCACTTACAAGTGGACACCAATAATGCATAAAATCAGAGGATAATTGGTGAAAAATAGTGAAAAACCAAAGGCAAATGAAATATCATGACTTTATCCTGGTACCTCTAGTCAAGTACATCATCGATGTACTAGAAGCTCATAACAGTAGAAAAACAATTATTTGTGAACCAATGGTGCTGATAGTTGTGTGCAATAGTGTTAAGTTTTCTTAATTCTTTCTAGAAGAAACTATTGTAGGAGTCTAGTAACAAAGCGTGGGGTGTGTCAGTGATGATTTAGGAATGGGATCTAGTGATTGCATTGGAAGAATTGTGTCGATGAGGGCTACAATGTAGGTATGTTAGAGTTGAGCAGCAAGTGTACCTAGTAATGGTATGATGGGATGCAGAGTGTGGATGCATGGTAAGGCTAGAAAAGTGTGAGGCATGGAGAGTGATGACCTTAAATAGGTGGATAATATGTAGATAAAATGAAGCATAGTGAAGGGCATAACATGGTCATTGATTTTATTGGAAAGACTAAGGAAGTGTGTAAGTGAAAGCATGTAGGGCTCACTAGATCAGTCACAAAAGGAGGGTGATGTTAGCCAAGGAGGATGGGTAAGGAAAGGAAAAATGGTAAAGCACATTTGGAGGACCTCCTAGGAATTGGTGTATTAGTCTGAACTTCAAATGTTAGTTCATGAGCAGGGTGAATCAAGTCATGCGAGATTGGAGCAAGCACAACTTGGGGGTTTGGGAGTCAAGGTGGAAGAAATGGCCTTGTCAATATTAATGATATTTTTTAGGAGCATTATGCAGTAGGCATTATAGGTTCTATTGGATGATGAATTGATGATGTAGTTGTAGAGTAGTCTGCCAGGGGTGAAAAAGAGTGTGTTAGAAGCAGCGATAGAGGCAAGGAAGATGGATTCACCAGAGAAGACTATGGGAAACACTCATAGGGCAGTTGAAGATATCAACGTGGGTGAGGTGATGAGTTTAGTAAGTCAATTGATTAGCCTCAAGATTTTAGGGGAAAAGTCAATGAAAGAGAAGGGGGGTGGATTGAGTATGGTGGAGCCACTGCCAGAGGCAAAGGGCAAAGTGTAGGCAATAAGTGAGGTAGAGGATTTATGGAAAATGTTGGCCATAGAGAGAGTTCAAGTGGATAATGCAGAGTAGGAAGTCACATTTTTGTTGTGATTGAATGAGATAGCTTGTGAGGACAGAGAAAAAAAGAAGCAAGCTATGATCTTTGGAAGTAGAACTACGAGTGGAACAATTGCGAGTAGAGGGAAATGATGTAGGTCTATGGGTGTACTAATCACAAGTGCAAAGATTGTAGGAGTTGCTAAGAATGGTGCAAGTAGGTTTTGAAAGTTTGCAAAATGAGTTAGTGTTATTGCAAGCACAGTTAGAGTCTTTTATGGAGGCAATTGCAAAATTGAACACTCTATCATTACAGTTGCAAGAGTAGTTAGCATTGAGTGAGTCAAGGTTGAGGTAGTTACAATAGTGATTGAGTGAAGTGAAAGTAGATGTGGAGTGCTAGAGAATGGCGACTGATCAAATGCAACAAGAGCAAGATGTGGCCCAACAAGAAGTTACTGTGCCTGGGATAAACAAGCTAGTGGAGAATTTGTTTATGGATATGCAACAGAATGCAAAAGTGAACTAGGAAGTAGCCTATTAAATGGGGCTTTATCATCAGTGTCTCTCCAATGAGAAGTGATGAGAGACTTAGTTTGTAGACAAGGAATTTACACAACTATTGAATGCCAAATTGCATAGTGGGAGATTTTTTATTCCCATGGATGTTGTGTGGGTGTGAGGAGGATTGATGCTAGGGGCCTCATCCTCTAGAACTAGGTTTATGAAAATGCCCCTAATCGAACACCCTATCCTACCACCTCCCTAAGGGAGGCCAGAATAAATGATCCACCAGATGTTATTTGAATGTAATATTGTTGTTATTTTGGTAATAGAATAAAAAGTGTGTTTGTTTTTGTGGCAAGAAAAAGGGTCACCAATGCTCACATTAATAAACCATGTGATTGAAAATATCAGATTAACAATGTCATTTCTATTTTGGATATTTTGTAGATGTGTTTTTGATGTTTTTTCCATTTTGGGAATGTGTGGATGTTGTTGGATTTTTTGTAAATATTTGGAAGGGTGTGAATCTCCACAATGAGATATGTAGAGGAAGATTGACCTTCACTTATGTGGGGTAACTAAATGTTGGTATGGGCTCTAAATGAAAGATGCGTATAGACTTGTGTAACATTTGGAGATCAACGATGTACAAGGTGGGAAAAGAAGGAAGTGCTAAACCATGAAGTGCAAGGTACAATTTTGTATATATTGATAGCCTTTATAGACAAGCTAGGAGCCAAAGTTCAATTTTTTCTCTAGGTGTGTGTTGAGACAAATGCTCATGAGGCCTATGAAATGTAATTTGGGCCTATGAGAGGCTTTAATGGCCAAAAGAGGCACAAGAGGTGCCTTGAAAAAGGTGTTTGGGTGTAAAAGGTGCTCGAGGGACCTTAAAAAAAGCATTTGGGGGTCCAAGAAGGATGTTTGGGCCTTGAAAAAGGTGCATGGGGGCCTAAAAGGGTACTTGAGTGCCCAAAAAGGGTGCTTGGGACTTGACAAAGGAACATGGGGCCTAAAAAGGCACTTGAGGGCCTGAAAGGGTGCTTAGGCCTTAAAAAATGCGCATGGGGCCTAAAAAGGTGCTGGAGGGCTCAGAAAGGGCACTTGAGGGCCCAAAAAGGGTGCTTGGGCCTTGAAAATGGTGCATGGGACCTAAAAAGTCACTTGAGGGCCTAAAAAGGGTGCTTGGACCTTGAAAAAGGTGCATGGGGCCTAAGAAGGCGCTTGAGGGCCCGAAAAGTGCACTTGAGGGCACAAAAAGGGTGCTTGGGCCTTGAAAAAGATGTGGAGACCTAAAGAGGTGATACAAGGCCTTGAGATAGGTGGTTGAGCCTAAAAACACATTTTGGGGGCCTAAAATGGTGCTAATGGGGCCTTAAAAAGGCGTTGAGGCCTGAAAAGGTACTATGGGGTTGTGAAAATAGGTGATGGGGTTTGGAAGAGGCGTTTGAGGGCCTTGTGGTCTCTCAAATATATGCTTACTTATTCTGAGTCCCTATTAGGTGATGATGAAAGAGTCTGACAGATATCTGAGCCTTTTAGGATAGAATTGATATACTTGTTGAAGGTTACTAGATTAATCATGGTCTTTGCAACATAAATAAGACTGTAAATGTATCAGGAGTTGTTGTTCTTGACAAGAGGAAAGAAAAGGTACTCTGTTGAAAACTTTTCCACTATTCATGTCATGCTAGATTTTTCAAACGCCAGGAAGATGTTTCAAGAGATAACTATGCTACTTCTTAATTAATTGATGCAGTTGTTTATTGTTTTTTCTAAAGGTAATAGGGAAATAAAATATTCCATATTTCATATAAAACTGATCGAGGTATGTAAATCTATCCTGAAGGAGCAACAATTATAGACAGACACCAACTCGACATGAAATCAATGGATCATCAATTTGAAAAATACACAAATAATTTACGCAAAATCAAATAGCCTATTTGAGATGAGTTTGTCATTGTCTAACCTAATTTTTGGGTTGCTTTTGATATTTTCAATATTTTTTGACAATTTTTTAATATTTTTGAGAATTTTTGAAAGTTTTTGACAATATTTGAAATTTTTTTAATGTTTTTGACAATATTTGACAATTTTTAAATGTTTTTAATAATTTTTTGAACTAGTAGGAGTGGAATGAGGATGTGAGTGAGATTTGTTGGAATATGGAGATAACTAGAGCCTTTTTGGAGCACATAAAGAGTCAAGGAGACCAAAAGTGGGTCACAAAGGCTAGAAGTGGGCTTAGAGAGCTATATTTGAGACGATGTCAAGGAAAAAAAGGATCTTTGGGACTTCAAATGGATTTTATGAAGGCTAAAATGGATCTTGGGAACTATTGGCCATGGCAAATATTTGAGATGTGCATTAATTTTCTTACAATTCATGTTTGTGATATCTTAGAACATAATCAAACTCCATGTTTACTCTGATTTGCTTTTCTTCCTTTTGGTGCTATTTTGTTGGTTGTCTCTGCTACTATGAACTATGTCTAATGCCCAAAAACTACTGAACTATAACCCACAAGTGTTTCTCAATTGGGTATGTGTGAAATTAACCCAACTGTGCTAGGTAGGGTGGCAATATGAAGTGGAAAGGCCACAAACAAGAAAAATTTGTCTTGGGGAGGGGTGTTTAAGCCAAGTCTTGTTGTACTTTCACATTGAAGGATTTGTGTTGTTTAGGGAAGTTCAAAGGTGTTATCTCTCACTCCTTTTAAACCAAAGATGATATTTCTCATTCCTTTTGAACCAATTTTTTTTTTTTTTGAATGTTTTTTGTTGTTTTTGATTTTTTTGGTATTTTCACTCATGAGGTGCTTCATCAAGGCTTTAGACATAAAACATTTTGATATGGATGTTGATGATGGGTTCTTCTAGTTCCTCATCATCAAAATCTAAGAGTCTATAAGTATTGGTCCCAAAGGATTCTGTTATAATGTAAGGACCAATCTAATTGGCCTCCCATTTTCCTCTCTTTTCCCTAGCTGGCTAATTCATAAGGTTTTCCCAAAGAACTAGATCTCTAATTTGAAAGATACGGGGTTTGACCTTTTTGTTGTAGTGTTTAAACAACCTATTGTGATACACTTTGAAATGCTTATGCATTATACACTGGTGTTCTTCTAATAGTTCTAGCTGCTCTAGATGGGCCGCTCTGTAGTCTTCATTTGATAGGATATCACAGAGGGTAACTCTCAAAGATGAGATCTCAACCTCTAAAGTAAGAATGACTTCACAACCATAAACCAAGGAAAAGGGTGTAGTGCCTGTAGGAATTCAAACACTCATCTTGTAGGCCCATAGGGTACGGTTTAGTTGCTAATACCAATTTCTACCAATATCATTGATGGTTCACTTGAGAATGTTGATGATGTTCTAGTTGGTGGCCTCGGTTTGGCCATTGCCCTAGGGATAATAGATTGAAAATGAATGGTCTACAATGTGAAACTTCTCACATAACTCATCAAACATTTGATTTTTAAAATACAAGGCATTTTCCATTAAGATGACATGTGGTATGCCAAATAGACAAATGGTATGGTTTAGTATGAATGAAGCTATTTGTTTTCCAGTAGAGTTTGAAAGTGGTGCCACTTTGACCCACTTAGTAAAATACTCAGTTGTGGTGATGATCCATTTATGTCTGCTAGAGGAAGGTGGGTGGGTGGCTCCAATCAAATCAAAGCCCCATTGATAAAAAGGCCATGGTGTGGCCAAAGGGTTGAGTTCTTGTGCTGGTGCATGAATAAGATTGTCATAGATTTGACACTTTTTACAAATGTTTACATAGTCGAGAGAATCCTTTTCCATGATTGGCCAGAAATATTCCATTCTATGATTTTTTTTTGCTAATGTAAACCCACTAGAATATGACCTATAGATACCTACATTGACTTCATGCAGAGTGACCCTAGATTCATCCTTTTTGAGACATCTAAATAAAGTACCATTAAGACCTTTCCTATACAGTGTATCAGCCACCAAAGTCTAATGCGAGGTTTGTTAGATGAAGTTACACTTTTGGTTTTGTGAGAGGTTAGAGGGAATGGTGTTATCACAAAGATAGGTGGTGATGGAGTCATACCAAGGGGAATCAGGGGTCTCGAGGTGGAAAATAGTGAGGGATTCGAGTTGAGTAAACATGGGTTGAACCACCTCTTCCTCTAACAACTCATATCGCTCATTCTCATTAGGTAGCTAAAGCAAGGAGGCCAGGGTGGCCATGGCATTTGATGCCCTATTCTTGTCTCTAGGAATTTGTTCAAAAATAATGTGAACAAAACATGCCTTAAGTGTATCAACCATATGCTTTTTAAGGTAACAATTTCTCATCTTTGGTTTGATACATGTTTGTAACTTGATTGATGATCAACGAAGAATCCCCATAGACTTCAAGGGCTATTGATTTCTATTCTAATGCCAACTTGAGACCCAAAACTAGTGCTTCATATTCCACCATATTGTTTTTGCATGGGAAGAGTAGTTTGTAAGACTTGGGGATGGTGATGCCTAGAGGCATAATGAATAATATGTCGACACCCCAACCATGGTGTGTGTAGAAACCATCACAGTAAACCTTCCATGCAATTGATTTAGTTTGGAGAATATGACTATCTAGAAAGCTATATAGGATAGGATTTGAGCTCTCTATGGGTGCATCTTCCAATTGATCAGCAATGTCTTGTCCTTTTATGGCCTTCCTATCAATGTACTCAATGTCAAATTCACTCAAGATCATTACCTATTTGGCCAATCTACCTATTAATGCTATCTTGTTGAGAAGATAGTTGAGAGGGTTAATTTTGGAGATGAGCTTAACTTTGTGTGTTAGAAGATAGTGACATTTTTTTTGTCAATAAAAAACTATGGCCAAGCATACTTTTTTAATAAAAGTGTAATTTAGTTCATAATTGACCAAGGTGTGACTAATGTAATAAATATCTCTTTCTCTGCCTTGATCATTTTCTTGCACCAAGATGGCTCCTATTGATTTTTCTATCTAAGAGATATAGAGCAACAAAGTTTTGTATGACACTAGAGGTACAAATGCAGGTGGATTCATCAAGTAGTTTTTGATAAATCAAAGGTTGTCTGATACTTACTATCCCATGTAAAAAATATGTCCTTGTGGAGGAGATGAGTGAAAGGCACACACTTTTTTGCTAACTAAAATATGAAGTGGTAAACTAATTGAAGTCTTCCTTCAAGAGAACATAACTGACTCAAGTTCTTTGGAGGTTGCATGTGATAATGACTTGTACCTTTTTGGGATCAACCTTAATTCCTTTGGTAGATACAATGTATCTTAGGATTTTTCCAGATTTCATGCCAAAAGCTTATTTCTTAGGGCTGAGCCTAACTTTGAATGCTTCTAAGCATGTGAATATCTTGTCCAAGATAGGAAGATGATTCTCTTGGGTATGTGATTTGGAAAGGAGTTCATCAACATAATCTTCCATAAAAGTGTTCATCATGTCATGAAAAATGGTGGTCATTGCCCAATGATAAGTAGCCCCTACATTCTTGAGACCAAAGGGCATGACATTCCAATAGAATGTGCCCCATGGACAAGTAAAATCTGTTTTCTCTTGGTCTTCTAATGCTATTCTAATTGATTGTATCCTAAAAAACCATCCATGAGTGAAAACATGAAATGCCCCGTAGTTAGGTCTACAATTGTGTCAATGTTTAGAAGGGGAAAATCATCCTTAAGAAACACTTTATTGACATTCTAGAAGTCAATAAAGATTCATATGGTGCCATCTTTCTTTGAGCTAGGTGTGCAATATTTGATATCCATGATGCATAGGCTAATGGTCAGATGAAGTTGGTACTAAGAAATTTCTCCAATTCTATTTTGACCAATAATGTTATGCGAGGATATATTTTCCTTAGTTTTTTTAAACTAGCTTGGCATCCAAAGAAATGTTGAGGTGATGAAGGATTAGAGTTGGATCCAGCCCTGGCATGTTAGTGCAAGACCATGCAAAATTTATTTTCCTTTCTTTGAAGAAGCGAATGAGTTCACTTCTTTCCTCTATAGTTAAGGACTATTCCAAATGAACTATCCTAGGTTCTTGCTTTGTTCCAATGTTGAAATTTTCTATAGGCTCAATTAAAATAGATGACCTTTCCTTTGAATGTTTGGGTAAGGTATCAATCATCTCATCCATGATTGCTACAGTTGGGTTTTCACTTTTGGATGTTTGTTTCATTTTTTTTTGTCAAGAGCAAACACAAGTAGTTTTGGTTGTTGGTTCTTGGATGTGTTCTCCCCTTTCTCATATGATTGATATTAGATCCATATGCATACATATCTCTTGTTCTTTGTGAATAAGATGGCTCAACTACATTAAGGTATACAAAAATATCTTGGTCATTGTCAAGTCGTGGGAAGTTGTGAGGTTTGGTTGAGTCCCAATTGATAAGCTCGGGATGGACTAAGGAGAGTGAGTCATAATATCGATGGGATTTAATAGGGTTTAAAGACATGACCTTGTTCGATGGTTCATACGTTGTGTCAGTTAGGTGGTGCAGATGCACCTCGACATCTCATCAAGTTTTTGTATTATTAAAATTAGGTCATTTCAAATCATAATTGATTGCATTAAAATGTGCTTGAAATGGGATTTCATGATTAGTTTTAATCAAAAGCCAAGTAGAATATGAAAATTCTTGGGTGGGTGGATGGTTTTATAACTACCCAAAAAACTCTTTTGTTTAAAAAAGAGACACCATTGTAATTGATGAATATAGAGAAGGAGATCGATAGGAAGGAAAATCAATTTTAGGGTGATTAGATAGAATCTCCAAATGCAGCCAGAGAGTCACACACTCTTGTAATCTGTAGATGGTTAAATGAATGGAAATTTATAGTTAAAGTTATTTAGTGTTTAGTTTTCTAATTCCTATCATTATTGGTTTTAATATATTATCCATGGTAGTCAATTTTTATAGAAGTGACAAAAGAGGAAAATCAGTTATGGAAACTGAAACTAGTTATTGTTTGGAAGACATGGTGTAAAGAGGAAATCTAATGTTCTTATTGTTTTCATATATAATTTGTGTTTGTGGAAAGGTGGTGGTGGATTATGGACACTCTACATCTGCACATCCCAATCACGACAGGGCTCAACACCTTGGGATGACTTGCATTGGTTAACAATAACAGAAGAGTCGCTCGCTATCTTTATTTGATAATGACAAAGAGAAAAGGTGGTGGACAGGGTGTTAATATGGAGATTGCACTCAGGTTTCTCTATTATTGAGTGCAAAAATATGTATTCATGGGTGTCGATGTTGAAAGAGCTTCTCACTACCAAGAGAAAGGGGTGGTGGTTTTTGTTAGATCAACACATGCACCACAAGCTTTGATACCAATCTAATGCAGTGAAGATTGTCGATCTATCCTTTGTATTTGATTATTAGCTTGTTGTTGTCTCACTAAATACTGAATTAGAGGCTTACAACCTTTTTACATTCCAAAAAAAATAACATTGTTTACTTGATATAATAATGATACTTTGACAATAAACTCACCAAACCTTACATTACAATACCCACAAGCCATCTCTAGATGAGATCCATCTCCTATTGGGTTATACAATAATTTGAACACAAAAGACATGCTCATCCAAAACCATCAACCTAAATTCAACCACAAATACATAATAACATGAACACAACTAGGAACTGCCACCTTTTCTGTTAGGATTAAACCACAGATAGAAATAACAATTACATGCAAATATAAACAATATTAGGAAATAATAGATCACACAGAAAATAACACAAGACACCAAGATTTAACATGGTTCACCCAATCCCTGGGCTATGTCCACCAAACAACAAGTCTGATATTATTACGATCCAGTGATTACAACCTAATTACAATCTGTAATCCCTTACAGCTCAATACCACCACAAGAACCAATTTTCACATCACCACTATGAAACAATCCCTAACCCTAAGCCCTTTTATACAAGTATTTTTACCACTTTAGAGTTATAATTAGTAATTACATCTCGACCCAAAATCTCGATAAAATAGGGCCCAAAGAATTTATGAAGTATGTACAGTACTTCCATGATCAGTCACCACAAACTAACATTTTCATTGTCCACTATCCACCATTTAGGAAGATTGTTTCCTTCCATACTCACCACCTCAACAACAAAGAAGACTGAGTTTGGTATCGACTAGCACAAATGGACCATACCTAATGGTGTCTCTTACCAATATACGCCCTACATCCACCATGGTTGAGACTATACTCCTTCATGTCACTCCACTTCCTTGTGTTCAGCTTGTGGTGTGTTTGTCGATCTAACGAAAACTGCCACCCCTTTGTCTTGGTAGTGAGCGACTCTTTCAACATTGACACCCCATGAATAACATATTTCTGCACACATATGAATACATATTTTTGCACCTCAATAATAGAGAAACACGAGTGCAATCTCCATATTAACACTCAATCCGCCACCTTTTGTCTTTTTCATTATCAAATAAAGATAGCGAGCAACTCTTCCCTTATTCTTATCCATTGCGGGTCATCTCAAGGCGTTGAACCCTACCTTGAACGGGATGTGCAAATGTAGAGTATCCATAATCTACCACCATCTGTTTGTGAACAACATCAAATTTCTTCCTTACACTACGTTTTCCAAACAAGAACTAGTTTCTGTTTCCATAACTAATTTTCCTCTTCTGCCACTTCTATAAAAACCAACTGCCATGGATAATATATTAAAACCGATAACGATAGGAATTAGAAAATTGAAACCAAATAACTTTAAATATACACTTCCATTCATTTAACCATCTACAGATTACAAGAGTGTGTAGCCAGAGAGCCATTTGGAGATTCTAGCTAATCACCCTATAACTGATTTTCCTTCCTATTGATCTCCTTCTCTATATTCATCGATTACAATGGTGTCTCTTTTCAAAGAGAAACGTTTCTTGGGTAGTTATAAAACTGTCAACCTACCCAAGACCTTTGGCATTCTCTTTGGCTTTTGATTAAAACCAATCAAGCAATCCCATTTCGGGTACATTTTAATGCAATCAATTACAATTTGTAATGACCTAATGTTAATAATATGAAAACTTGGTGAGATTTATGAAACTAGGTGAGATGTCGATGTGCCCCTACACCATACTGCTGAACTTAAAATGTTTCCATCTCCCATAGAAATGAGCTGGAAAACAAATCTTTTCTTGTACATCTTACCACTACATTGATGCCTCTGCTATGTTGTCTCTTTCCTATCAACTCTATCTCCTATTAATGGAGTTTACATTGCTGCCTTGATGGTGCTTCCCATTTCATAGTCCACTCCTCCATGCTACATCAAAACCTCTATCCCTCACCTGGGAGTCCCTTATGCCTCTCTCCCCATTCTATAGGTGACACAGAAGACCGTCCCATGGCCTTTGACAAACCTTCTTGTCCATACTCACAGCTGAATTAACTGGCACCAAAACTGCAGCCATAAAACTCATAACAAGAACCAAACCAATAATGATAATACCGCCTGGTGTAAATCCAATCTACACAGTTAAAATTTTCTAAGCTCTGATACCAATCTAATGCAGTGAGGATTGTTGATCTACCCTTTGCATCTGGATATTAGCTTGTTGTTGTGTCAATAAATATTGAATTAGAGGCTTACAATCTTTTTACATTTCAAAAATAATAACATTGTGAATGTAAAAAAAATAACATTGTTTACTTGATATAATAATGATAATTTGACAATAAACTCACCAACCCTTACATTACAATATCCACAAACCATCTCTAGTCGAGATCCATCTCCTATCAGGTTATACAATAACTTAAACACAAAAGACATACTCATCCAAAACTATCAACCCGAATTCAACCACAAATACATAATAATATGAACTTAACCAGGAACTGCCACCTTTTCATTGTCCACTATCCACCATTTAGGAATATCATCTCCTTCCATATTCACCACCTTAACAACAAAGAAGACCGAGTTCAGTATCGGCTAGCACAAAGGGACCATACCCGATGGTGTCTCTTACCAATATCCGCCTTACATCTACCATGGTCGAGACTATACTCCTTCCTTTATGTCGCTCGACTTCCTCATGTTTGTCTTGCGGTGTATCTATTGATCTAGTGAAAACCGCCACCCCTTTGTCTTGATAGTGAGCGACTCTTTCAACATTGACACCCATGAATCACATATTTCTGCACCTCAATAATAGAGAAACTCGAGTGCAATCTCTATATTAACACCCGTTCTGCCACCTTTTGTCTTTGTCATTATCAAATAAAGATAGCGAGTGACTCTTCCCTTATTGTTACTCAATGTGGGTCATCTCAAGGTGCCGAGCCCTGCCATGATTGGGATCTGCAGATGTAGAGTATCTATAGTCCACCACCACTTTTTCATCAACACAAATTGTATATGCAAACAACAAGAACATCAGATTTCCTCCTTGCACCACTTCTTCCAAATAAGAACTGGTTTTGGTTTCAACAACCGATTTTCTTCTTCTGCCACTTCCATAAAAATTGACTGCCATGGATAATATATTAAAACCAATAACAATAGGAATTAGAAAACTGAAACACCAAATAACTTTAAATATACGCTTCCATTCATTTAACCATCTATAGATTACAAGAGTGTGTAGCTCTCTGGCTGCCGCTAGAGAGCTATTCGGAGATTCTAGCAAAGCACCCTAAAATTGATTTTCCTTTCTATTGATCTCCTTCTCTATATTCATCGATTACAATGGTGTCTCTTTTTAAAGAGAAGAGTTTCTTGGGTAGTTATAAAACCGTCTACCTACCCAAGATCTTTCGTATTCTCCTTGGCTTTTGATTAAAACCAATCATGAAATCCCATTTCAGGTGCATTTTAATGCAATCAATTACAATTTGAAATGACCTAACTTTAATAATACAAAAACTTGGTGAGATTTATGTAACTTAGTGAGATGTCAAGGTGCCTCTACACCATTAGGTCTATAATGTGTGCCTCTTCTAGAGTGCCAGGGAAGGTAGATCTTGTGAGTGACTCATAGTACTCATCTTTGATTTCTACTAGAAAGAAGTCTAGGAAGAAAGTTTGAAACTGGAACCCATCATTAGGTTCATCATCCTCATGTGATGTGATGTCACATGTCTGTTCTATATCCTCTTCTAAGTTGTGCTGATGTGGATTGACTCTTGGTGAAGTAAGGTCTGAAAGAGGAGTGGATCCTTGTGCTGTGGAACTATTAGGTATGAGAATGTAAATAAAATCACATTCTTTATCATGGAAGATTCTTCAGATAACGAGTCAAATTCCCACTTTGTAGAATCATCATCATCCTCATTATTAGGGATATTCATGGATGGTTCTCTTGTGTGATGCAAATCAGGAAAGGATAGATTCACATTCTTAGTATTAGTTGGGTTCTAGGTGTTGACATATTTTTCCTTGGGTATCCATACCAAGATGGAAGAGGAGGAATCACCGTGTTAGGAACAAGATCTAGAAATGGTCTTTGCATTGTCTTGTTCTAAATATGCTATCCTTATTTGGATTTGTTAGACCTAAACTGTGCTACCAAGGGTTCAACTATACCTTTTCCTTTCCCTAAAGGACCATCACCCATGTAACCCATCTTCTTCATTAGGTCAAAACCTTTTCTAAAGAGGTGATGGGAAGTATCAATATTTTTTATTCATTCACTTTTTTCCTCCGTGGAACTTGAAAGTACATTTCTTTCTTTGATGAAATGGTCATGGTAGGGCCTAGTGGTTGAAGATGGTTTGCCATGAGATCTTAGAGATAGTAGAGGATTAAATAATGAGACTAAATACTCACCTACTCCTTTGCATTGCAATTTGCACTTCTAATCAAATTCTTTTATTAAGTGGTTCATTTCCTCATAATGTGACTATTTGAAGTTTTTTGATGGTGATGGTTAAGGAGTGGAAGAACTGGAACAACCCACTTTCTCTTTTCCCTTAGTCAATGTAAATAATTGGTTGTTTTCTCAACTGGTGGTGGAGCATGAAGTTTCTATTGATGTGGACCAATTGATGTCATCTATCGAGATGTTAGTTTCTTCACTATTATGAGGAACAAGGAAGTTACAATACTGGGTAAAGTTTTGATCCCCAGGTACGGTCACCTATTGACCCATGTATGGAAATTTTAGACATTGATGGTAGATGGAAGGGACAACTTTCATGTCATGGATCCACAACCTTCCTAATAGAATATTGTAAGTTAATTTCAAGTCCAAGACTTGACAAAAGTTTCTTTTACAATTGGGCCTACCTTGATTAGCAGAATGACCATTCCCTTGGACGATCTCTCCTCATCATCATAAGCTTTGATCATACTGTTCTTTTAAGGTCAACAACATCCTCTACATATCCTAGGGATCGTACCAAATTCAAAGTTCAAATGTTTAGGCCCACTTCACCATCAACCAAGGCTCTTTTGACTCTATTTATGTGAATAAAGACCTCAATGTGTAACAAAGAGTTTTGTGGGTGAAAGACAGACATGTCATCATGGGTTGAAAAAGGTACACAATGGGGACCAACAAGGTTACTTACCATGTTTCAAAGTTTTCTAACATCTAGGATATTGGACACTAAGGCTTTGATGTATCTCTTTATGCTCAGAGGATATTTGCAACAACTCAAAGATAGAGATATGGGTATGAGTCTAAAATAACTAGTTAACCAAGCTGTATTTGGATATGTGGGCACTTGTGATGGCTTTCCCTAAACTAGTGACTGACCTTGATAGGACTACTTTGGAGGCTTGACCTTGGGTAATAGCATTTAAAGGTTGCCTTTTGTGTTTGTCTTTAACAACAATGACATTAACAACATTGTCAAACCCATAGATCATGTTAATCATGTTATCATAGTTATGGGCATAGTTGGCTTTATCATTGGATGATGAGGTCTGGTTGTTTTTAGATGATTCTCCCTTCTCATGACTCATGAAAGGGTTCTTGAAAGCTATGTGGTTTTTATTTTTACGAAGACTATTTACTTCAATAGTGCATTTATCAATTAATTTTTGGATGGCTCCTTTTAGGGCATAACAATTATTGGTAAGATGCCCCTAGTTTTCGTAGTAAGCACAATTTTTTTTTTCACTCCACCACTTAGGGTTGACCTGTGGTTCATAATGCTTGGCTTTAGGTAGAACAATGAGCTCATCTTCTAAGAGTGTTTGCAATGCTCTTCCATAAGTCTCCCTAATGGGAGTACAAACTCTAGGTTGCTCAATAGATTTGTATCCTATTAGTGGAGGGGCCTGGTTACAAGCCACTTGTTGGTTGAAGACACTTTGGTTTGGGGTAGTGGTTGTGTTGTTGCGATAACAAGGATGCACATGATCTTTGTTTGGAGTGTCCTCTGAAGTAGTTACATTGGTATTGTTAATAGCTAGGTACTATTGATTAGGAGGCAGGGGGAATTGTGTTTTAACATGATTAGCTTCTACCACCCCCTTGTTGGTCATGTATTTACTGTTACTCCTCCACCATGATTTTTGTTTATCACTTGATTGATTAGAAGGATTATGAGGTTGGGAGAAATTGTTTGAGAAACCCTTATGATCTTTTGATAGCTTGATGATGTCATTATTTATCAGGGTCTCCTCTACTTTGGCTATGGTTTTTAATGTAGTTTAAAAGTCCTTAGGAGCTTGAAGTTGTAGCCAATAGTTCATCAATTTGGAGAGACTATTAATGAATATGTCTATTTTTTCTTTATCTAGGATGTCATAATGATATTTGGCAAAGGTATGCTTCCATCTTTGTAGGAACACTTTGAAGGATTCTCCTTGAAATTGTTTTGTGTTACATAGGTCAATCATGGTGGTCTCCCTTTTTTGATGAACACAACATCCAATTGATCAAACAATTTGATGTTGGAGGGGAGTTTTGAGAACCACTCCATGGTTTTCCCTCCTAAGCTTCTAGGAAACAGTTCCAAATTAGGTAAGTTGTGTCATGGAAAAATTTCATACTGAGTATAGAATTTTCTGAGGTGATCTTGAGGATTAATTAGATGTACCAAAATACTTATCATATTTTAGTAGTTGCACATTCTGTGGGAAAGGCATGAAGGTGATACTTTTATCGAATGGAAGGGGCACACTTTTTCAAGACTAAACTCAACAGGTTGGACCTTCCCTCACTTTATCCTTTCCATTTCTAGTTGTAAATCTTGGAGTTTTTGTGTAGCAATGTCCAAGGGTGATTCTTCTTTGTCCCATTTGAGGTTTGTTACATCAAAGGTAGACAATAATTTTGCACCTTGTTGTGCTAATGCTAGCAGGTAGCGTTCTTTGTGTCTTTTGAGTATTTCATCCATGATGTCCACAAGCATAGGATTTTGTTCAAAATCCTCAATTTTCGTTTGAATACTCTTTTCATCCCACATTTTAGATGAGCCCATTTTGATAAAGGTCAATGAGTTTTGGTTGAACAAGGGTGATTCATGGGTAGTTGTGTTTGGTGAGCAGTTGATGGGTGTTACAAGCTCATTGATGTTTGGAGATTATGTGTATTTGATGGTTCTCTTGGCTATTCTATTACTCACTTGTATAGGTGATCATCTTGGTTTCATGACTACACTAGTTTTACACAGTGGCATGAGACGTAGATGGGATTCCTTTAGTTCCTTTGCATTTTGATAGTATGAGAATTTCTTGTAGACTGAAGTTCTTTGAGCAATAAGCTATGTTTGAAAAAGTGTTTGGTGATGTTGATAAAGGATAGACTCACCTTCATGAAGTCAGGTAGGGAACAAATGTGTGTTTATAGTTCATTTCTAACTTGATGTGCAAACTCAAAGTAACAAAAACTATTGGATACAAATATTTGGTTAGAGTTAGAACATTCCTTGTTTGAAAAATGTTGAGAATCATTTTCAAAATCTCTTAGTTTTGTAGAATGTTGATGAGGAAAAAGGGTATCCAAATCTATTGTTCATTTGTGAGAGTTAGACATGCAAATAGCCTCTATTTTAGGATTTTCCTCAAATGTGCTGTAGGAAGTCTTAAATGCACTATTTCAATGGTTGTATGTGATATTTTATAGTACACCAAGCACTGTTCTACAAGGTATATGTGCTATTTAATTCTTAAAATGCATTTTTGTTTCAGTTAGATGTGCTATTCCAAGATGCAAATGCATCATAGAAAGTGTCAAATGCACTATTTAAAGCATTGGATGCACTATTTCAGGGTATTCAACAATTTTTTTGAGCTTGATTTTGTATCAGTTTACAACTTTGCATCTTCTTGGGAGGATTGTGATCTGGAGGATTATATGATTATTATGTATTAAAGCAAATACATCCAAACACAATTGTAGTAGCATGACAATATCCCGCACACGAGACAAATAAACCCACACACACCTAGAAAATGAAAGAAATGGCTTCCTAACAAGGCTATCTAAAGGTAGTGGCTACAGCCTTTTAGTGTTGACCAACAATGTTTGAATTTACCTCTCTGTGACAAAGAGCTTCCCACAAATGCTAAGGAGGTTTGGTGCAATCTATCACAAGACTACTAGAGGAAGGCTATATTTCAAACATGATTAGCTTGCATTTGATTAAGAATACAAGATTAGAAGGTGTTCCCTCTAACTAGCCCTGCTAAGGAAAATCTTGGGAGTTAGTCCTTCTATGGCTAAATAATCTAGATAGTAAAAGGAAGGAAAAGTAGAAATTGAGAGTAAATTTGGGGGTTTGATCACTCTAAGAGAGTGAAAGCATATCCATACTACTTTGATCTCCCAAACATGGTAGACAAGGTTTGTTCAATTTCGAGCCTTTAACTACAAAAGACAAAGGGGTTCCTAATTAAGATAAGTGTTTGTTCATTCCCTATTTGATTGTTACTGACCTTTATAGAAGTTTTGGCATTTTGATCAACTCTTATGAGTTGAGAGCATAGGCCTACTTCTGATCAGATCAGTGCGATCAAAATTCCTACTTAAACTAGGTTATGGATTTATAAATGCTAGCAAGGGCTAGGCACATTTTTTAGGGTCTTCATTCATGCCTCGTGATTTTAGCAATCTAAGAGCTCATGTCAACCTGGAAGACATCTGTAAACCACCAACAATCAGATCTACAAGTTAGATGTAATGATTGATAACCCACATAAGAGGTGCTAAAGAAAACAACATATGCATTACAAATATGTTTAGATGCACTATAAAAATAGTCAAATGCAATATTTAAACATGCAAATGCACTAAAAAATCTAGCAAATGTGTTGCAGAATACTTCAAATGTGCTACAAAAAACTTCACATGTATGACATAATACATCAAATGTGGTAAAAGACTAGGAAGAAGCATTAAAACAATGTTTAAAAACATTACAGTGTTAAGAAAATTGCAAATGCAATGTTCATGAGCTCGGGAATGTCTTTGAAAGTTTATTGTTCCTATTATGAAACTTCCCAAATGTTATAAAACCTGTAACCGGTCAGATCTATAATAAAAATGGAATATTAGAAAGAAAACTTAAAGAACATTGAGGCTTTAACATGAAGCCCCACAATGGGCGCCAATTTGTACACAATGGAATCACATATTCAAAAGACCTTAGAGAAGAGTGCAAATAGAATGACAAAGAACTAATCTAGACCCAAGAAATTATTGTCAAATAGAGACTCTATGAACATCCCATGTTTCCCTAACTACAACTGCTAAGATTTCTCTCAGACCAGCATCTCAATGATAGTTCTAGAATGAAAGTATGCTATGAATGTAGATCTACAAAGATTTATGTAGGATCCATATGAGAATACAAATTATACAAGTATAATAACCCTAGAATGTTGTGATATATATGCAACAGGCTTAAAAAGTGCTCAATCATATCAAATGAACAACATAACAATGCTAAAAAGATACTAGAAATACATGAATTCACTATAATGACAATGCTAACATGCTAACTGTAAATGTGCCTATAGTGCAGATGGCTAAAACTTAGGTCATTTTGATCTTGAATTTCCCTCTTATTTATAGGATTTCAAAAGGGGTTGGGGTAAAGATCAGGATTTCACTTTTGACTAGAGGGTAATGGTGAAACTATAAATATCTCATAAGGAACCAAGAGGAAGAGTCCAACAAATTTAGTTTGTGAGGATAAATGAGGATTTTTCCAAGTTTGTGAGGATACATGAGGATTTTTCCAATTCTTTTAAATACAAAAAGGAGAATTATCACTTTTGTGAGGATAAATGGCTTTTATTGATTTAATAAATGTTCTACTTATTTTCAACTTTTGTCTTTTCATTTTTCCTTTAATTTTTTTTTAATAATTTTGTGAATTATTTTTCTTCTTTTTAAAGTTGATTTAAGTCCTTTTTGATTTGATAGGTGATTTGATTGATTGATGACTTGATATAATCCTTGATTTGAAAGTATGCTATTTTACTCTTAATTTGCATCATTTGATCGAAATTTGCATTGTTTTAGGTCTTTGCCAATTTTTAGGTGTCTACAATATTAGAAATGGTCCCTCCCAATCTCAATCGGGAATGATAGAATCTATATTAATTTATTATCTTTCATTGGCATCTATTAATTATTCTTTCCCATGTATATATTGGATTCTCTGAGTTGATTAGACCCTCACATTTGTCATTGACTATCATTAGTTTATGATCATTTGTAGTTCCTTTTCTTGTCTTCATCAATCACCAGGCTGGCTATTATTTATCCTCCCTCCAATCTCTATGCCTTCCTTATTATATACATATTTCCTTGAGCATACGTGACAATTCTTAGAGTCACATTAAGTATCATTTAATTATTAACATATGATTATATTATAAATATATTTGATAACATCATTGTAAAATATTATATTATAAATTAATATAATATATATTATAACAATAATGACATAAGTAATAATATTAGTATACTCATGTTATTCAATATTATTTTATATCTTATCATTCTCTTATTATTCTTAATTATATAATTTAATATCACTAATATTATTTTATCAACTTGTTTGTTAAATGCTATTGTAGGAAAGTAGGGGACATGATAGTCCACCCTTCCTCAGATTAATTGTCCTTAAGCAATTTTGATGACCCTAAAACATAAATATTAACATAAGAATAGAATCATCACATATAAATATCAAATTAGAAGAAAATAATACTCAATTAAAAATACCAATAATTCAAAAGGTAAAACTTATTTGGATGTCCTATAGTGTTTTTCTCTCAACAAGTGTTTCTTCCCTCTCATGAATAAGTCTCTTTGATATAGAATCTAAAAAATACTATTTTCCAATAAGGGCAATATTCCATAAGAATGTCCTCTATCCATAATGACCATGACATTATATAAGAATCCCTTCTGCCACAAATGGTGATGCTCACTAACAATGTCCTCTACCAAGAGGGTGACGCTCAATGAGAATACCCTCGACCAAGCATAGTGAGGCTTCACTAAGAATTCCATCTTCCCATAATTGTAGTACTCACTAAGTAGACCCTCTACCAATAATGGTGACATTCAATAAACATGCCATCTACCAAGCATGGTGGTGTTCACTAAGAACACCCTCTATGATTGACATTCACCTAGCATGCCCTCTATAACCAGCATTCAAGAATGCCCTCTATGGTTGACATTCACATGATGTCCTATAAGGCTGACATTAAAAAATTCCCTATATGGCTAACATTCACAAGAATTCCCTTTATGGCCAATATTCAAGAATGCCCTCTATGACTGAGATTTGCACAAGGAATCCCTCTAAGAAATTTCTTGGGTCTCTAGATTCCTTTTAGGAATCTCACCATCTATTGTGAATGCCCTCTTTAACTCTTGTACATATTTTACGCTTATTTTATTACATATAATCTTAAATGATCTTAATATGCTTTCATTCTTTCGCGACACTTTTGAGTAGGTATTTCTCGGTGGATATTTTGCAACTGACAGTTTTGGGTAAAATCTAGTCACAAAAGTGGATGACTAGCCATAATGCATGAGATAGAGTCCATCCTACCTTAAAGGGAAGGCTCCCCCTTCTCACCATTCCTTGGATCAACTCAAGGTAAGAAAAAAATTGAGAGATATTGTAAGGGGTGTTCACCAATATTCTTTCCTCTTAACTTTTAGGAAAGAAACCACTTACTCATGGAGTGAGTAATGGGTGAGGTGAAATCTCTAAATACACTTCTATCTAATAGTTGTAAATGGTGATACCGATTAACCAACACTAACTCAAAGGCTAGTTAAAAGTGTACCAATTTGTCTCTAAGTCTAGTCGTAATTCTATATGGATAAGCTTTACTATTGGGGTAGAAATAATTCTAGAAGTAAATATATCCTAATTATTTTATGAATCAAGAAAGAGATATAAGCTACAAACAAAACTTCTAGTCTATATATCTCTACAACCTCTCCTAATCAAAGCTTTAGATTTAGTTTCTTTCTAACTCATTTTAAAAAAAATTCAATTATCAAGAATGAAAAATAACATGTGAATCAAAAACAAAAATATAAATCACAGTCAAAACTTCTAACTTGCACAATTAACAATTTAAGCACTCAATCAAAGTTAGGTCTCAATTGATTCTTTGTATTCACTTTTCTTTCAAAATAGCACTACAAAATCAAAGTTATGCTTGCACAATTTCTTCAAAGCTCTCTTGCATTCAATAAAAGATGCTTTTTACAATAAAGGGCACTCTTTTATATAGACAAAGGAGTTGACAAAAAGGAGGAAAAAGTTGGAGCAACTCAACTAACTTTGACTTGACCTAACTAATAAGAGAAATTATTTGATTACATGTCATTACACATGTAAATTGTATTACATGTAATTACACATTTTCATGTAATACATCCTCTTCAATCAAAAACATGAAATAAGAAGAAGAGGAAAGACAAAAGATAAAATAAATAATCCTAGGAATTGTTTCGAAGGGCATTCTACTTGGTGATGCTATCCCAGATGATCACAAGATCGGGAGTTCCTATATTTTGTGCCATTGTATTCACTTTGATAACCACGATGTTTTGTGTTTTGATAATCTTTGACTCTCTTTGATGAATTGTTCGATGTCATTTGAAAACTTGATGTGATCAAGCATTTTCTCATTCAAGTTGTCATGAATTCTCCTTTGTAGATTGACACATTTCATAATCTCTAACACTTTGAAAACCTTCTTACTGGTGTGCATATGTAAACTTGGAATAACTTTCCATTAGCACCTTTAACTTCTTTTTTTTGAAGAAAAGAGTTTGGCGCATTCCCACATGAACTCAAGTTCTCATACAACCACTGGGAAAATAAATATCAAATGAATTACTACTTCTTGAGAATCAAAGTATGTCTTCATCACTTGATGTCTTCATTCTTTATAGCATTCTGGCATATCTTGACTTGTTGCGACATCATTTAGTTTCAATGGGATTGAATCCATCATCACAAGATATGGACTCTGACTCCATTAGTATATTTGCAAAATGGATCTCTACGGAATAATATATTTATGGTATTGATTAAATACTCATGAAACATATGAAATGAATTGGATTTGATTTGAAAATTTCATGTGGAAGGCTAAGATGGGACTGAGGAAGATGGATGGAAAAGTGAGCTCTTATGGATATCTTTGAAGAATGAAAAAATCTAAGCACATGGGAGTGCATACAAATGACATTTTTTGACTCTTAAAGAGTAACTTTTAGTCAAAAATGGGTTCTCAAGATGCAATTACATGTAAAGGAATTTACATGCAATCATGACATGTGATTGGGTCCAGAGAATGAGATGTGTGTATGCAGGAATGAATAATGAGATTACATGTAAGTGCAAATGACAGGTGGAAATACATGCAATTTCATGCGAAGAGTGAGATGTTAAGTGTTATGATATGTAATGATGGATATGAAATGAGATGTTCAAGTGCTTGAGAAAGAACTTGCAATTTATTCAAAACGAAGAGAAACAAGAGAGCAAACAAAAATGCAAAGAAAAAAAAAATATACCTTCAATTTGACACTCAAACATGTCAAGAAACAAGTGGTTTTATAATGCAATTTCAAATTTGGAGTTTGTTGAAAATCCTTGAAAGTGTGAAAATGAGAGTGTACATCATATTTAAAGGAAAAATACACTTTTTGTGGCATCTCTATCAACAAGTGTAATAAATCAAGTTGAAATATGCAAGAAAATAGCAAGATAAGTATGAATTAATGAATAAAATTGAAAATGTCCACTTACTTATTGCTAATGATCCAAGAATGAAGGAGAAAGAAGCTCTATCTTCGAAAATTTTCAAAAAAACCTTTGATTTCTTCCAAATTTTAATGAGAAATAATTAATGAGTTGTAAAAGAGGTTTTTTTCATGCCCAATCCCAAAAATGTCATCAACAACCTCCAATGCATGTAGCGTTTTTGGCAAAATGCATGTGTAGAACTCATTTCTGATAAAAATATTGTTTCACAATAGCACTATATGCAACTTTTTTTTGGCTTTAGAAAGAAAAAACATGACTTCCAATAACCATATAATGCCTCCAAACTTGAAAATGATCCTCTTTTAATTGATAATACAAGTTGGAAATGCCCAAATCTGGGTGTTTTTCACTAGAATGTGCCCTTGAAATGCAATGAAAAACAACATTTTTGCAAAAGGATTCAACATTTCAAGAATTGAATGAAATAGAAATGTGAAAATTCCCCTTGTGTATGGATTTCATGCCATGAAATAGAGAGATTTGGTATTTATATGCAAAAACATGGACTTGGAGAGCATGTGCATGGTTCATTTTTGGCCTTGGAAGCAAAAATAGGTTCTCAACAAACAAAACATTGTAAAGAATGCCCAAACACACTCTTGGAGTGCTATTACATATTTTAAGAGTGCATTCAAATAAATATAACCATCCATCATAATACACAAAGATAGAATGAAAGGAAATAATGCCCAAATGCACTCTTGGAATGCATCAACGGGTTCTCAAGATGCATGTGCATGTTTTAAAATATGATTTATGTGCTGACCTTTATTGGACACACTCTAGGAGACTAATTTCATTTTTTGAAAATATGCAATATACTTGACTCATTCTTTGGAGGTCATTGCATGTTTTAAATCAAAGGCATTTACATGCTTTTAATTTAAAATCTCACTCTCCAGATGCATCTGCATATTTTAAAATATGAAAATGAGTCTAAAGTTAAAGTTGCATAACTTAAGTGATTTAAATAAGCATATGTTTATTTAATTTTTGATTAAATATTACTTATTAGGTCATAAATAATATTTACACTATATGTTTTATCATATAGTATGCAAATATTGTTTAAAAATTAATAGTTAATAGGTTATTTCAATTTAAAACTCAAAAATCAAATTAAACTATATAGTTTATATAGTCACAATGGAAAATAAAAAAGTAACTCAACTTAAAAATATAACAATAAAGAAACTCAAAAACATAACATAAAATAAATTTATATGTTATATTTTAAAAAAAAGTGAATGTCAACTTCAAAATATTACATTATTTTTAAAATCATGTAGTTGCATCTAGAGATAGATCAAAACGAATGTAAAACTGAAAGCCATGATTTTTTAAAGTGAATGTAGTTGCCAATGCTAATTAAGGTCTAAGATAGACCAAAATGAAGGGAAAACTGAAAGCCATATTTTGAACAAAACCAAAAGACCAAAATATAACAAACACACACTAAAAAAATTAGGAAACAAATGTTGAAGGCTTTATAATGCCTCACCAAGGGATCCAAAAGAACTAACCTTAAGTTTTACTAAGTTTGGCAAACATTTTTAATTTTAAAAAAAATAATAACATGTATAATAATCATAAAGTAGCGGAAGCATTAACATACAATCATACATAGGCAAACATAATAGATTACATTCCTTAAGGATTCCAAGATGTTGAATCACAAATAAATTTAAATAATACTAAGTCCAATAAATAACACATCCACATGAAAGAATAACTACAAGTCTAGTCCATTTAAATAATATACATTTGTTCCAAATGCCACTTGACAATAAATTTAGAATGCACAATCATCCACTATACATGTCATAAGGTATGAAAAGTTAAAAGAATATACATTTATAAAATAGATTACATCATCCCTTTCAGATCCATGAAACAAAGTACAATGCAATAAGTAAAATCATCCATCAAATAAATATAACCATCCATCATAATACACAAAGATAGAATGAAAGGAAATGTAGATAAGGAACTCCAGCCATGGCATCTACAGATGGATCTCAATGGTAAAGGTAAATAACACTACCACTCGACCTCATGGTAACCCAAAATGGTCTACTCCCACTATGCTAAAGAGATAGTCTCAAGTCCCAAATAGGATATCAATCCCAAAAATTGAAGTAATATCTATGACAAGGAAATCCCTAAAATTAATCTAACTCAAAGGTTCCAAGATAATACAACATCTAGACCCATACGAAAACAAAGATGCATAGGGAATCTACTATACAAGCGGGCAAGTGTCATCACACAAATCAACGCTAGAGTTACCCTAGCAATCTAACTTGACCCTAATGCCCTAATGACTATATGCATCAATAGTATCCTTTCGTATTGATAGGGCATGCTAACAATGCATGGTCACAACCGAGCATCCTCTCTATTCCCATACTAGTTTGTACTAGCAATCGAGGCATGGGCGAGGAAAGAAACATTCTCTTTTTAGGTTTATTTTACTCTCATTTAGTACATAGTATTTTCACTTATTAAATACCTACAATGGGTTACCCTAGCAGCCACTTTGGGCCCCGACCTCCATTGCAAGCCACTTCTCGACATTACATATAGATAACCTACCCTAAGCTCATAAAAGTACAAATCAAAGAATCATAGTTTTCACCTTAGTCCTACACAAGTGACTAGAAGGCATAAAACAACAACTCACAAAAACACCTAATTTCTTTACAAGCAACTGGAAAGCATCCCAAAACTAACTAATCGATGACTCAAGATTAAGTCAAATATGTCATAACATTCATCTCGTTATCACACAAGAACACTAAAAGCAATAATGATAAATATAACCAAAGTCATCATAGAGCATTCTAGACACATTACCATGGTTGAGATTAAAAGATCAAAGATCAATTCATCATACTATCATAGAAATAGAACTCTTGAGCCTCTGGTAAACATCCTAAGATTGCTCAACACTCTAGTCAACCCAAACCCAAAACATAAGATGACATACATATAATAGTGCAGTTTCATAGTTTTGTTTGATTTGAAGACACATAGTTTAAGTTAATAGTAAGGTTTAGGTTTTTATTTCAATGTAAGTTTTTGAGTATATAAGATTTACATTTTAACCCATACAACTTAACCCATTCTTGTATTTGAACAAAATACATAGTTACCCTTATCTTATGATATTACAAAGATTATAATAAAATATCATAAGATGGTTTCAAAAATAATTATCTCCAATAAATTATTAAAATTATAATTACTAGTCATTAAATAAAATTACTGCAATTTTATAAATAATCAAGATTATTAGATAATAATATCAATAAATATTTTAAATGTCACTAATTAATATTTTATTATTAATTAAAATGAAACTTAATTTAAACTAAATTTATTAAATTAATTTAATAGTTGTTTAAAAAAACCTATATTAAAATTCATTAATTATTAATTAAAGTAATAATTAATAAAAAATATTAATAAAATTATTAATAAATAATAATTATATTTAATAAAAATTATAATTAATAAAAATTATAATTAATAAATTAATTTTTAAAAAAATGCACATATAAAACCATGCGATTATGGCCCGCTGGCCTGGACAAAGCTATGTGGCCATTTAATGGCTACAAGCCGCAATGGTCTTGCAACCGCAACAATAGTACAAGGTATTGTTGTTGCTGTCGTAGTCCTTCCCATGGTTAGTGCAACATTAAAAATGCCACCAGGAAGGGAGGTGGGGGTAAAACCCACCTCTCTTCCATTTTTTTAAATTTAATTCTTTAATTATAAATTTTAATATAAAAACCATTTTTCTATAAAACAATCCTCTCCCAATTCATCATCATCATAATCAACATCATCATCATTCATATATATATATATATATATAAGTTTTAATAGTACTATGATAGGGAAAATATGACAAACTAATCGAATTTTCAATCTAATATTTCCATTTCTTTTCAAAACCCTTTCCCGATTTATTTAACAACCTTTAAATCTACAAAACGAGGGTTTTACTGATATTTTCAATCCTCACATATACAAAAGAAATCGATATGAATACTAGTAATTTCAAAATGAAATTTTGAAAGATTTGTCACAATGAAATTTGGAAAGACAATTCAACAAGCATGATGAGGATAGGAAATTTGAAGAAACATAATTCATTGGGTGAACAAAACACAAGGCTCTACTTGGTTCTAATACTAATACACAATCACTAGAATATTGTGAGAGAGTTCTCTTCTATCAAAACCTTCTCTCTGGAAAATCCCTTCTCCAAAAATTCCCAGTCCCTATGAAATGAGCTCCCAATCTCTAATATGGAGTTCTTCCCTAAATTTGGGGCACTGATTGTGTGATCATGTGAGGGAACTCGTTGATCACAATTATTTAACTCTTTATTTACTTTTTCAAATATTCATGCACAATTTATGCAAATTAAAATATCTTTAATAAATTAATTTCTATTTTACTCTTTAATTTATTTCGAAGGGTTTTTTGATAAAATATTTATTAACTTAAGTTATAATGATATTTAGCATTTATTTTAAAATGATCTCCTAAATATATTATTATTAAATTAAATAAATATTATTATGCTCTAAAATTATTCTATAAATTTTTCTTTAAATTTAATTCTTTTGATTTGATTATTTTCCTAACTAATTAACTATAATTAAATATTGAAATTATCTTAAAGATTTTCCATTAAATTAAATCATTAATTAGTCTTTTAATTTGACTTAATTAATAGAAAAATCACCAAAAACCTACAAGACAAAATATGAAAGCCCATCATAAAATACCACATACAAGATCAAACTCAAGGGTTATAATCATGAATTTACATCATATGATGAATTTGGAAAGGTATACATCTTAGATACTTGTCCTAATTTTCTATGACAATTGGTTTAAAGGTTAGGATTTGGACTGAAGAATGTATCTCCCCTCTCTTACCATTGAGATATTGTGATAGGGTACACTCATCCTAGCTATTCAGGGAAGTCAATATCTAGTACCTACAATCTATATAAAATCTACACATGTACAAACACATATATTCTAAACTAAACATGCAATGGAAGGAAATGGTGCATCGAGTAGATCCTGACTAGTAGGTGACTATGACTCCCTTCCTTAAGTAGATCAAAAAATTTATACAGAAATAAAACATACACACACACACCATACACATACAGTATGGGGTAAGTATCCATAGAAAACAAGTATAAATATTCCATCTAACTAACATTATTAGATAATTGAAATCACTATAAATAATCATCATCAAGGTATAATCACACATACATGAACTAATTGATGCCAAAGTAGTCTCATCATAATCAATTTACTATGAAACAATATCCAATAATCTAGAAAAAAATCCTACTAATCATCAAGCATAAACATAAATGGGCCTAAAAGAGTTCAGTAATAATAACTGAATGTAAACTAGGGGTAGGCACTACATTCACCCCCTTTAGACCTAGGCTTACTCTTGGAAGCCTATAAACAAGCAGGGATATAAATCCCATAAACTAGATGTGTCTTCCCATGTAGTTGATGACTCATTAGTAGGGTCTCGTTAGACCCTTACCTACTCTATGGTTTGACCCTTGAGGGTCAACTTGCACTGCTATAGAATGCAAACCGACTCCAAAGCCAGCTGCCCATCCTCTACTTGTAATGCATTCTAATCAAGAACATGTATCACATTAGGAATATACTGTCTAAGTATAGAAACATGTAAAATATCATGAACATGAGCTAGGTTGGGTGACAATGCAAGACGATAGGAAAATGGTCCTATCCTCTCAAGAATCTCAAATGGCCCCACAAAGTGAGATGCTACCTCAAACCCTTTCCATAATGGATCAGACTCTTCTACAGATGCACTATAAAGAAAAATTTCTCACCCACTGCAAACTACTTATCCATCTTATGAGCATTGACATACTTCTTCTGTCTATCCTATGTTATAGACATGTGCTCCTAGATGCACACTACCTATTGCTCCATATCTTGAAGCATCTTAGGACCCAACAAGATGCAATCCTCAAGACTGTACCGACTCAAAGGTGTATGACACGGATGACAAAGCCTGAAAGGGTGCCATCCTAATAGAACTGTTCTACCCATTGTTATAGGAAAACTCTACAAGGTAAAGATAATCCTCCCAAAGGGTGTGTCTATCAACCACATACATCCTCAACATATCCTCTAGAACCTGATTCACTCTCTCGATCTGCCTATCTATCTCTAGGTGATAAGTTGAGTTGAAGTTCAACTGCACTCCAAGATCATATTGCAATGATGTCCAAAATGTGGAAGTGAATATATGATCCCTATCTAAAATGATCTTTTAGGGAATTCCATCTAATCTCATGATATCATGCATGAAGACATGAGCTATAGAAGTTGTAGTATAGGATAACCTCATCAGTGAAAAATGTTCCACTTTAGTCAACCGATCAATGGCGACATGATAGCATCATGTCAACGAGCAGTCATAGGTAATCCCACAATGAAATCCATAGATATGATGTCCCACTTCCATAAAAGAATGAGATTAGGTTGTAAAAGCCTTGTTGGATGCTGGTGTTCTACTTTGACTCTCTGACACTCAAGACACCTAGCCACAAATCAACAATATCACACTTCATCCATGTCCAATAGAATAGATGTCACAAGTCTGCATGCATCTTCTTCACACCTAGATGTGTTGAGTAAGGTGCATGATTGGCCTCTAATATGATCAATGTATGAAGCTCATCCAATAGTGGTACATAGATCCTTCTTGAATGTCACAAAAGGTCATCTGACTCCAAAACATAACTTAAGAACCTAACCTCCAATGGTCTCCCTAAATCTATCTCTTTGCTCACCTCCTAATACCAAATATCTATAGGGAGTGCCTAATGTATATAGCTCCTCAAATCCACACTAAGAGTCAAACATAGTGTCACATGTCTCCTCCAACTCAAAGCATCATCTACCACATTCTCCTTTCCTTAAATATACTTCACGTCAAAGTCATACTCACAAAGAAACTCCATCCAACACCTTTCCTTAGCATTCAAATTAGGCTATGTGAATATGTACTATAGACTATGATGATCACTATGAAGTTCAAATATATGCCCTAGCAAGAAGTGTTTCCATCTCACTAAGGTATGAACTACCGCAACTAACTCAAGATCATGTATAGGATAATTCATCTCATGATCCTTGAGTTTGTGAGATTCATATACAATCACCCATCCATCCAGTATCAATACTTCTCCAATCCCCTCGAGGGAAGCATCTGTACACACCATGAAGTCACCTATTGAATTAGGTACTGATAAAATAGGTGCACTATTCAAAAGCTCCTTGAGCTTTCGAAATGCTTCCTCACATTTCTCCATCCATAAAAACTTCTTTCCTTTCCTCTGAAGGGAAGTGATAGGATGTGTTATTCTGGAGAATATTTGGAAAAACCTACAATAATAACTAGCTAGACCCATGAAATTATGAATTTCCAACATGGCAGTGGGTGTGGGCCAATCTACCATTGCCAGAATCTTTGTAGGGTCTACAAAGATACCGTCACTTGATATGATATACCCTAAATACTATATCTCCAATTGAAAGAAATCACAATTTACTAGGTTGGCATAAAGTTGATTATCTCTCAAGCACTACAAAACCGAACATAGATGTACTTCATGCTCCTTTTAGGATCTAGAATATATCAATATATCATATAGAACCACAAGTACAAATCTGTCAAGATAGGAATGAAACACTCCATTCATCAGACACATGAAAACCAATGGAGAATTTGTCAGCCCAAATGGGACTACTATGAACTCGTATTGCCCATAGCAAGTTTAGAAGGTGGTCTTATGAATATCAACATCCTAAATGTGAAGCTGATGGTATCCTGACTTAAGATCAATTTTGGAGAACATTGTAGCTCCCTTAATCTGATCAAATAAATCATCAAGCCTTTTTAAAGGATACCTATTCTTTATTGTCACCTTGTTTAGTTTTCTATAATCAATTATACATAGGTGCAATGAACCATCCTTCTTCTTCACAAAGAGCACTAGGGATCCCCATGGTGATACACTCAATTAGATACTACCCTTGGCCAGAAGGTCCTCAAGTTGTAGGCACAAATCACTCAATTCCTAAGTGGTCATATGATAAGGAGCTCTAGAAATAGGCTCTGCTCGTGGAATGAGATCAATGCTGAAATAAATCTCTCCCTTTGGGGGCATGCCTAAAATCTCACTAGGAAAGACATCCGCATATTCTTGTAGAATAGGGTGTTCTATAGTCTTTCCTATGGGGTCTTCTTCTTCCCGCTTGCTTACGATAACAACATATACCTAACATCCATTATGAAAGCTCCACTTTAATTTCATAGTGGATATCATCCGTAGAGACATATGTCTTTGGATACCCACAATCTCTGCATCCTTCCCTTGATCATCTTGACACACAATGGTCTTCTATTTGCAGTCTATACTAGCTCTATGAGAGCCAAACCAATCCATAACTAAGACCACATCATAAGAGCCAAGAGGAATTAACCAAAGGTCAACTGATGTCTAAAAACCTCCTAAGCTTAGTTCACTCTTCTATACTACAAAATTTGTGGAAACCCTAGCGTTTGAGGCTAGTTCCACTTGCCAACCCAAATCTTTCTTAACCACTTCTAGCTTACACTTAGCAACTAATGATGGTGCAACAAAAGAGTTTGTGGCACCTAAATCAAATAATAAAGATAGAGGTGGACCTCAGATACCTCTTATAGTCTCAACCATGGTCCCCTAATGGTTTGTCTAATGATGATCCACCATTGCAAATACCTTATAAGCTCTATCTACATCTTTGACTATGGGCTCAGATGTTGCTGGCCTAGAATCTGAATATTGAGATGCACACTATGGACAATGGGCTACAATGTGTCCAAACTACACACAAGAATAACATCTTGTGCCTCTACCAGATTCCCTCTCTACTAGGCATGCACTTGACTACTAGTGGCTATCCCTACTAGCAAAAGAATGGTTTCTCTAGCTAGGCTGAGTGTTCTGATTTCACCTATTGCGCTAGATGCATTGCGATAGTTCTTAGAGTTAGAACCACTACCACCACTCTATGCCTGGGGGTATGATTCTTTCTATTGTTGTCGTTGCTGGTTTTGATTCCCCTTAGGAAAAGTAGGTTTCCTATTCCCACTTGAGTTGTAGTTACCCTTAGATCCTAATATTGTAAGTGCTCCCACAAAACTTCCATGTCCTAGGTTAACACTTTTCTCTACAAGTACGGTTTGATGTTCTGCATCTTTGAGGGTTTTAGCTTCAAATACCTTAACACCCCCAAATAGATGGTTATTCAAGCCTCTGATAAAATGTTGTGTCAACTGTGCTAGGTTATCAGTAATTCCCACATAGGGCATGAGCTCATAAAATTTGTACTCATACTCTGCTACAGTCATAGTGAACTATCTCAGGTTGTGGAATTCATCTGCTCTTTGCTGGTTCCATTCCTCTAGTATGAATCACTCATGAAAGTTTTCCAGGAATAACTCCCATGTGAGATTATTCATGTTTATACTTGGTTTATTATTATTGATAGTCCACCATGTGGCTCCAAAAAGTTCTAGGTTGGTGATAGCAAACCTTGCTTTGACATTAGTGTCAAATTCCTATTTAGCAAAAACCCTATCAAGAGCAATAAGCCATTGCTCAACTACATAACCTAAACCCAACCCATTAAAGGGTTTGACCTTGGACCTCTGAAGGTCCTTCATCTAAGAAGCTACAACTAATATTTTTCAATCCCTTCGAGGGCTCCTAGACCTAGTTCTATGCTCACATGATGCCCGGTGTGTCCCATCCTGACCAACACCTTGAAGAGGAGGTAGGAAATCAATAATGGTCTTCATCATTTACGTTAGGTCAACCTCCTCTAAGTTAGCCTGCTGCTCTCTATGGTTCTCTTCTTGATGCTCACTGACATGCTCTTCCCTACCCTCTTCTTGATTGAGGCCTTCATGGATAGACTCATGTGTACACTGATGTTTCGGCCTTGTCCATAACCTCTACCATGACCTAGGCTATGGCCTCTAATTGAAGATCTCATTCTAGATACCAACCTATAATAATATCCAAGATACAAGATTCTATAATAACCATAAAACATACTATTGTAATGCATACATAGAAGACACATGTTTTGAAAATAGTATAGTTCAATTTTTAGTTTTTCCTAATTATAGGTTTAAGTATATTTTAGTTTTGAGGTCTAAGTGTTCAAGTTTGAAAATATATGCACTAGTAATTTAAGTTTTGTTTCTGTTCAGCTAGTTCAAGTTTTCAATTTGAAATAGATATATATAGCAATTCCAGTTCAATTTCAATTTAGGTATTTCAAATTTTTAGTTTGTTGTAGATATACATAATAGGTTAAATTTCATTTTAGTTCAACTAGATAACAACTAGTGGCATTCTAATATGCCTAAAGCTCCCAATGTAGAACTCTGGCTCTAATACTAGATGTAACACCCTACCAAGGGATCCAAAAGAACTAACCTAAAGTTTTACTAAGTTTTTCAAACAATTTTTTTAAAAGAATAACATGTATAAAAATCATAAATTAGTATAAAAAATAACATACTTGATCATACATAAGCAAACATTATAGATTACATTCCTTAAGGATCCCAAGACATTGAATCACATTTAAATTTAAATAATACTAAGTCGAATAAATAACACATCTAGATGAAAGAATAATTACAAGTCCAATCCATTTAAATAATATACATTGTTGAATGCCACTTGGCAATAAATTTGAAATGCACAATCATCCATTGTACATGTCACAGGGTATTAAAGGCTAAAGAATGTACATTTATAAAATAGATTAAATCATCTTGTTTGGATCCATGAAACAATGTACAATGGAATAAGAAAAATCATCCATCATAATCCCTATATCAAGGAATCCCTAAATGTAATCTAATTGAAAGGTTCCAAGATAATATGACATCTAGACCCAAAGGAAAACAAAGACACATAGGGAATCTATTATGCAAGCAGGCAAGTTTCATCACATGAATCAACACTAGAGTTACCCTAGTAGTCTAACTTGACCTCGACCCCCTAGTGACTCTATGCTACACTAATATCCTTTAATATTGACAAGGCATACTAACGATGCATGGTCACAACCAAGCGTCCTCTCTACTCCCTTCCTAGTCTATACTAGCACTTGGGGCATGGGCAAGGAAAGACAAAGACTCTTATTGGGTGACCACAAGAAGTTGGGTCACAATTTCATGAAATTCAGATCCGCAAAATTGTACTTCTCAGAAATGGGTACCTGATTTAAAAAAAATTGGGTATCCATTTCTAAAATTAAGCTTCGAGCACCCAAGCCAAATTTCAAAAATTAGGTACCCGATATTCAAAAGTAGATCGGGTGTCTGAGGTGCTCAAATATCGGGCACCCGATTACTTTTAAAAATCAGGTACCTGATTTGGAAGACTTTATTTAACCCTCTTTTTTGGCATTTTTGAAGTCATTTTCATGACCTCAAAAATGGGAGCCCGATTAGAGACGCATATGGGAGCCCAATTTTTAGCCCTACTGACCACCCCCTTGCTGCTAGTTTTTGATATACTAGGTATTTTACTATATTTTGTACTATTTTACTTTGTTTTTTTCAATTTTCAATTTAATATGTATGTTAATTTATTGTTTTTTTCATTTTTAATATGCATAAAATTGTAAATTTACATTGTTAATGAGTAGATGTTTAAATTTATGTATTTGTTAATTAAAATATAGTTTTGTAAATGTTTATTTAAAAAAATATTATTTTAGATATCCTGAAATGTATTTATTACAATATTGAATGATTAGATTAGATGTAAATTCATTGTTTAAACATGTAATTTTACAAATAAATATAACCTCGACCTAGAACCATATAACCTCGACCTAAATTCATTGTTTAAACTATAATCTCAACCTAACCATATAGTTATGTACAATAAAACCCTAAACATATATAACTAAGTACTTAATCACATAACACCCCGCCAAGGGATCCAAACAAAAAACTTAGTATTTAAAATGATTTTACTTAAATTGTATTGTACTTTGTTTCATGGATTGAAAATGGATGATGTAAACTATTTTATAAATGTATATTCTTTCAGCCTTTCATACCCTGTGACATGTGCAATGGATGATTGTGCATTCCAAATTAATTTGCCAAGTGGCATTTAGACCAAATGTATATATTATTTAAATGGATTGAACTGAAGTAGTTAATATTCTTTCATGTGGATGTGTTATTTATTTTACTTTTAGTACTTATAATTATTTAAAAATAAAATGTAAATGTGCTCATTAAGGAATGCAATCTCTTATGTTTTTTATAAATGTAAATTATTGTATGTATGTTATTGCTTGCTTAGTAAAACTTTTGATTAGTTCTTTGGATCCCTTGGCTGGGTGTCATTTAGGATTAACTATAATGTCAATTTGTATTGAATTTGACTCTAATCATAACCCTTACTATCATCTTAACCTTAATCTTAATTTGCTAAAACCTACACAAGGTAATATATAAATAATTAAATAACTTTCCTATCTTACCTTGAGTACTGATTTTATAAATGTCAAACCCTAAAATTGTAACCTTATTTATGATTTAAACTAAATTATCCTAGAGAAGCATCACATCTACATCTACATGTCATGTACATGTGAATCTAAAAACATTTGTACATATCTAATTACATCATTTATTGCATAGGAAGGATCTAAAATTTTTATTATATATATTATCCATGCATATCATATCAAAAGAATCATATAGATATATGTCATTTATGACATATCCATCATAGATAATCAAGAAGGGTATTTACGTAAATTTATATATATTTAACACTATATATTATAAGAAAAGAAAAACACCATATATAGGAGCATCTCATGTACATAAACTAAAAAAATTTACCATGACACATGTAATGAGATCAAGTAATATTTGTAAGATTCATCGAATATAAGTTATCAACATGTATAGGGGTGATATAATCAAAATATCAAAAAATCAGTGATATCAAAGCATTATATCTTAATATTTAACACTAAAATAAACTAACCCCTATGTGACCCTAAACCAAATTGAATATATCAAACTAGATTGAAAGGTAACCTTGGCCCTTAACTAATTAATATTATACTTATAAACCAAAATGAATTAAACCATGATCATAAACCTAATTATATATCCCAACTTAATAGTAGAAACCTTGAATTTAACCTTAAATCCTTTCCCCAACCATTAACCAAATTGAACCATTACCCTAAGATTGAACCAAGTTAAACGTTGACCTTAAGGCTAAACCAAATCACCTTAAACTAGAACTCAATAATATACTCAACACTTTAAAAAAAAATTCAAACCTAATTTTTTTGAATTAATGTTGGTTATTAATCTAAAAGCTCTAACTATAATTCTATATCTAAAACCAAATTTAGCACTTTAAAACTTAATTCAATTTATTAACTCTTGTCCTAATTGAAACCTAAGCATGTAAACCTAATCAAATAGTACAAACCAAATTGAACCCTAATCCTAAAACTAATTAAACATTGATATCAAGGTCTCAAAATGATACATCATAAAAAAATTAGAAGAGACTTGAATGAATCAGACATCTAATTAAGTAACCCTCCCTCACCATCAAGAGGTGGAGGTGTCCACATCGGTGTGAGTAGGATCCCAGACTATAGCCTTGGATGCCTAAGAATGTATCTAAAGAAGTGAATAACTTGTCTTTCCACTAGATGCCTAAACCTTTATATCCTAAGTGAGCATTCATCATGTAATATATAATTAGGAGGGTATTGAAGCACTCTAACACCCCAATACCTAACTAGATAATTATGTTAGAGTGGACTAATTTCTATTTATCTTGGATTGGAAGTGCCTAAAAGTTTTTTTTTGGAGACTAGAGATTCCCCTATTTGTTTCCTATTTTCCTGTATGGGTAGCCTAAATGTTTATTGCCTTTGCAAAATGGAAGGCCACATAACAAAATATTTCCTTATTCTATAAAAAGAAATACCCACCCCCTAGTGATATATAGTAAGATATTTTTCCTAATTTTACTATCAATTTTTTTGGTTAGAAGATAATGATAGTTCAAAATGATTTAGAAGATAGGGATAAAATGAGAACCATCATTCCTAGAATGAAGATGTATTATTCCTTGATAAACCCATTTCTATCATAAATCAGCTCCTCCATCCAAAAAAATAGTAATGAGAAATCTCTACGTCAAGTAATCAATGGAGGGTTCATAAAATTGATCCCCAAGGGGAGATAAGAATCTCATTAAAATTTAGAGACAGGACACTCCTAAATACATATCATACAAAATTATTGTCAAGGTCTTAGCCTCTAGACTAGAAGATACCCTACCCAAGATCATTAACCCTACACAAAAGTGTTTTGTTAAGGATATTTATGCATATTGGAGAACTTGATAACCTATTGGAAGGCTTTTGATTGGGAAACATTTCTAGGATAGAGTGTAGGCATGCTCAAGTAATTGATTATGAAAATGTCTACAAAAGGGTGGAATGGAGTTTCACTATGATGATGTTGCAAGCCCAGGATTCCATCCAATATTAGGTCAAATGGTGTCCTTTCTTATGATTGGTGTCATGGTTTTAATAAAGAAATTAATGGGGTTAGATCATAATTTTTAGGACTCTCTAGATCAATTATGCAAGGGTGTCCTCTTACATCCTCTTTATTTTTTATTTTTGTTGACTCATTACATTATCTCCTTAGAGATAACCAGTTGTCTCTAAAAGTTAGAGGATCTACTCTCCAAATAATTAATAAGTATCTAATGTATAGTTTGTTGATAATATTTGTATTCCTTTTAAGCTATAAAAGTGCAACACGATTCATTTAATGATCAAATTGGACCTCTTTTCTTTGTATCAGGTAGTAAGATTTATGTCTCTACATCTATCTTATTGGGGCTAAATATTGAGTCCCCTACCTTGTGTAGTAAATATGGTATTGAATGGAGATTTCATAATTAAGTGGTTAGGTACCTAGGGATTCCATTTGTAGTAAACCCTAACATATAAATGAAATGTGTCTTTATATCAACAAGAAAATCTTTGGAAAACTCAACAACTGGAACTCTAATTATCTCACTTTGGTTGGTAGAATTCAAGTATGTTAAAAGATTCTCTCCTCATATTGCATGTAAGTTTCTCTTCTTCTTGCTCATTTTATTTAAGTCAGTTTGATCTTCTATATAAATCTATTAGGAACATTTTGTGGTCACATGGAAAAGGAAATATGAAGAATCGTGCTACCAGGAGTAGTTCACATAAAGAAAGGAGATTAGTAAGTTGGAATGAAAACTTTAAGAAAGTTCAAGGGATTACTCTAGCAATAAAATGGATAGCCAAAGCTTCATAAGGTAATGAATTATGGATTATGATTAGAATGAGGATTATTATATGGTTAGGGATAGGGTTCACATATATTAGTTCATTACCTGACATGATCTACAGTTATAGTTTGCATTAAAAAGTGGATAATATTTAGGATTCAAACTAAAATGATAAATATTTTTAATCAAATCATAATTCTATCTCTAAGCTTTCATTCTAATTGTAACCTTAACTCTTATCCTAACACCATCTATTACATATCCTATAAACAATAGGACCATAATAAATATCCAAAACCTAAATATAATTCTAACTAAAACAATAATCCTAGGTAAGTTCCCTAACATTAAAGGACCATAATCATTATAATAATCTTAAGCTTAGCCACCATGAAAACCGTTAACATAACACAATTGTAAACCATAACCTTGTCATAATCTTAACTTTATTTCATCCTGAGATGAACATATAATCCATAATGAGTTCATACAATCCCCAAGTGTCACAAAATAAGTGTACATGAAAGAAAAATTATCTTGGTGGCTCCTATTTTAAGAAAAGAAACCTTGAACTAACCTAGATATTTTTTTTTGGACTATTATTTTATGATTAGACTTAAAAATTCAGTATTTAATGTTTAATCTGAATTGAGTGTTTAACTTTATTTATTTAATTGATATGATTTTAATAAAGATATGTGCATTTATATAGATCTAGTTGATAAATTTTAGATTTAAATTTTATTAAATAATAATTTTGTCATGTTTTATGTTGTGATGTATTTTTGTCATGTTTTATGTTTTATGTTGTTTAAACATATATGTAGATTATATTTGATGGACCCACCGCCACCCCCTCCCCCTCCCATACCCCCACCTCCACCCTCTCCATCTCCATTGCCACCTCCACCTCCACCTCCACCTCCACCTCGACCCACACCTCCACCACCCATCACAGATGAGCTCTGCGAGACCATGAGGCGTAACCTCGATGACCTCATGTGTGATATTGAGGCTATCCGATGTGAGAGGCACCCCCCCCACCCTCCCCTCACCTACTACATCTTGAAAATAACATGCAAGGAATGATTGACTCCATCTATCATTTTGATTCATTTATATTGTGGAGGGAAAGTATGTGTGCCTTCTACTCTAACAGCTTATCATATAGAGAGGTTTATAACCTGCATATAGGTAAAGGGAATTTTCAACATTATTTTGTAAACCCTAAGATGGGTGAAGCAATTAATGATAAGAAGCCTCACATTTCCATTAGGTGGGGTACACATCCACGTATAGCTGCACATTTTTGGGAGCGATGGTGGATGGTATTTGACCATCCACCACACGTTAACCATGAGGTGCCCATGTACTTCCTTAGGAATTTATGGGTTGAGTTTGAGTTGGGTTTGAAACCCAAATATTTTGATATGAAATCATTTCAGGGGGTTGGTAGAGGGATGCCTCAGGATAGACCTAGGGCAAAGCTAAGTGATAGAACAAGAAACCACAGGTGAGTTGAGCCTCTTGTACCTCTTCCTGTGCCTGTTGTGCCTGCTCCTCACCATCATCAAGAAATTTCATCTTCTTTTATCCATTTGAGTGCCCTTTCGAGAAATTTAGTACAACAGTGGATGTAGGCAGTACATGCTCCTCCACTTGGACATGTTTGCACTAGTTGTGGAGGCATATGCACAGGCCCCTAGAGCGATCCTAGTGCAGCACACGATGGCCATTATGCCGAGGGTGCAGATTTTGATGATGATGTATACGCTGCTTGTGGTGATGGTAGTGATGAGATACACGTGTCATCATTTGTTGACCTCATGCAACAGGGAGAGCTTGGAGAGAGTCAAGAGCAGCAGGTACAATTTTAATTTTAATATAAATATAAAGTACACATAATTATTTACTTTCTACATACATGTGTAATTTTATTAACTATATTAATTTGTACTTTTGAAATAATAGAGGATGGATGATACTGTTCCTCCTAGGAGGCAGTATAGTCTTTTTTCTGAGACCTACAGATGTTGGCGTCCCTTATACAGTATGCACTTTGAATTACACTATAAAAATTTACATTCAAATTCAAATTTAATAACATGTGCTCATATGTTCTTTTTATCTGATTTTGTAGGGATTGTCTGCATCTACATAGATTGATGTTAGTACAAGTCTTACTCCAATTATCACTGAGGCACAACCTCAAATACATGTGGTATGAACTTTTGACTGAAGACAAATAATTTGTATTATTTTTATGTATGTACATTATTATTAACTTATAATCTAAACAATTTTGACTCACATGTATATATATTTTATGTGTGTTGATTTTATGAACAGGAGCCATATCATACTCATCCATACAGGCCTCGGTATAGTCTATTTTTGACTACATCTTATGATTATCATGCTAGCATACCTGTAGACACATTTGTGACATTGGCTACCACTCAGGTATGATATATATATATATATATATATACATGTTAAATTTATAGTGTATAAAAAATGTAGTGTACAAATTATGCACTTTGTAATTATTCATGTATATTTAATTTTGACTAAATATTTATGTATCCATAATTTTAAGACTACGTCACCACGAGTGTTGCTAAGAGCATAGGACTTAGCTAGATGGAGGTACCTACATTGTCATTTGAGGTCAGTATTGTGATTTAATTACATAATGTATAGTTCATTATGCTCTAAAATCAAATTTAAAAAATGTATGTATTGTAAATTATAGGACCTCACCACTATTGCATTTGGTAGTTTTAACAGTGCGCCTCCTTCCATTATTGAGGGACACCCATCTCATGAGGTATTTATTTTATTATGTAGTAAATATTTAATTTATTTTCAAGCTAGATTTTGAGACCCATTTCAATTAAGCATGTACATGATGAGATGTGCCTCATGTTACATAGGGTGATCCATCTACCTCACAGGGTGTCTGACATGATGAGATGGCTCATATTACACATGATGATCCATCTGAGTTCTCTTCACATGGAGTAAAGAGGACATTTGATCAGATAGATTCGGTCTTGTTGGCACCTATAGATTGTGTTTTTATGATGTATACACTTTGTGTTAGGATAGTTCAAACTGTATTTTAAACCATGTATTTTTTCACTTCATAGATCATGTTATGATGTATGTTAGATCATGTACTATTTTTTTATGACTTCTTATCATGCTTGTGTATGTAGTATATATTATTATGTTTCACCATGTTTTAAGTATATTCAAACCATTTTCTTTATTCTGACATATTTTATTCATGAACATATGACACATTTTGTAAGTATATATGCAAGATGAACAATAATTTTAACTATCTATAATGCATTATTGGATAAATATCACATCAAATTTATGCATTGAGATTCATACAAATAAAATTGACCTACTAGATTTAAAAATGTATTGATAACGTACCTAACAATGTATCATAAGTGATCTTAATGTGTTGTTTAGTAATATAAGACTCATTTTCACCTAATAAGACCTATTATGTGGTAGTAAACATATGAATACCTATCATAACCTATAACAAACATAATGACCTATTAGGACTCCTATGTCCCCTTAAGACACACATGTATGGATAACGTACCTAACAATGTATCATAAGTGATCTTAATGTGTTGTTTGGTAATGTAAGACTCATTATCACTTAATAAGACCTATTATGTGGTAGTAAACATATGAATACCTATCATAACCTATAACAGACATAATGACCTATTAGGACTCCCATGTCCCCTTAAGACACACATGTATGGATAACGTACCTAAAAATGTATCATAAGTGATATTAATGTGTTGTTTGGTAATGTAAGAGTCATTATTACCTAATAAGACCTATTATGTGGTAGTAAACATATGAATACCTATCATAACCTATAACAGACATAATGACCTATTAGGACTCCTATGTCCCCTTAAGACACACATGTATGGATAACGTACCTAACAATGTATCATAAGTGATCTTCATGTGTTGTTTGGTAATGTAAGACTCATTATCACCTAATAATACCTATTATGTGCTAGTAAACATATTGAGACTTATTAAAATGTATAGAAATTATTATGACCTATAAGGACTCCCATGTCCCCTTAAGACACACATGTATGGATAACGTAACTAACAATATATCATAAGTGATCTTAATGTGTTGTTTGGTAATGTAAGATATAATCAATACAATGAATACAATGAGTAATGATCTAACATATAATCAATACAATGAGTAATGATCTTTAAATTATCATGTGCAAGTGACTTGTTTTTAATATTACAATCAATAGTAATTTGAAACTTCAAACAAACATCAATTTAAACATGCTTGAATGTAAAAGTAATGGAACAAAATAGGTCATTACTTAAATTGACAATTAATTTATAATTTATCAAGTGCATACCTTTAACTTTCAAATAGAAGTAAACTCTCATTTTTGAATTAGTTTGTACAACATATTTCACAATATATGTAAGACAATGTCAATGATATATTTATAGTTCAGTGAACTCAAAACATAAAATTGGTTCAACACGTCTCTTCAAATGAGGTCCTATAAAATAAAAAAGTAAAACGAAAACACACATGTTAATAAACACATAAATTAATATTCAAGGTATCTGAACTATGTAAATATATGTGTAATTTGTATGTACTTACTATGTGAAATTGCACAAGATGTTGATGTTTGATCCACTTTAACATTTAAATTTGCATAAATTTTAATTGAGACTTGAATAAGAGGTATATAAGTTTTCTAAATTGGATACTCAAAACCATCATCATCTACTTGATGACATGTCAATTTTTTCTTAGGTTCCATACATCTAGCTAGCCAATACTCAGTCTATTCATCATTATCACTAGGTGCAAGACAACATAAATATGTCCTACAAGATAAGATAAAGTATAGAAACACTTTAATCACATGAGTGTACATATGCAAATTATATAAATTGAAGCATGAGATCAAAAAAAAATCTAATTAAATTGTGCATACCAAGTTCTATGAGGTTTGAAATACAATCATAGTCTTCTGATGCAAAAGTAACATTTTGGCCTTCATTTACTATATCATCTTCAAAATGCATGTCAGTAGGTGCTAATGATCTTTTTTGCCAATCTTTAACCCATTCTGTATTCTCACATTCTTCCCATTCACCTACAAGACAAAATTGACAACTCTGAACTCTTAAATGAATGCCATTTAGCTGACCCACTAATTGTATCACAATCATATCTTGAAGGGATATTATTTTCTTCAACTAGGTAGAAGAAATGTTTAATTGTAGAGTTCGGACTTGATCCCATGTATAAATATGTGTTACACCATTCGGCAATCTCATGTGTATTTTTGAATTTAGCTTTTTCCTCAAATTTTAATTGCTCTCTACTAAGGCTCTCTTTACGCATGCACTAGCACATCATGCTCTCCTTTACCATGTCTAGCCTCAAAAAAGCTCCACACATGTTGGATGTCAGTTTGCCTATGTGTCCTACTCAACCAATAGAACATTCTAGCATTCTTGAATTGTCCTGTACAATTATCTGACCATATCCAATGTTGTGTCATTTGAATTTGTCTCTCTTTTAAATTATCATAAAAGACCTTGAAACAATATTGGACAAACTCAGATGAATGGAGTTTATTATCACTTAAATATAAATGGTACTCTTTGAATATTTTTCAATTCTCCTCTATACTATTAGGTGCATGCCTATAAACTATATGAACATAAATTGTTACTTGCACTTAATTGTAATATTATGGTTGTACCTCTTCTTGTGGTGCAAGCGTGTAGTTCTCTGCAAAGTTAACAACTGAAAGTATAGTACCAATTGGAAATGTATTCTTACATATGTGAAATTGTCCATCAAGCCATCTAGAATATTGAGAGTGTTTAACATATTTTGGTATGATCACACTCTTAAACTCACCATAAATGCATGACAACTAACTTTATCTGTAACTAGATCACACCTTCTTCCAATCTTCCCATCCTTCAATGGATATTCAATAGTTTTGAATCTTTTTACCTCAACTAATTGTTGTCCAAAAGTAGTCAAAGCATTTTCATGTAAAAATTCATCTAACAAAGAAGTATTGCCACACATATCACATGTACTAGAAAGACATGCATTGAAAAGAAAGTATTGATTATTAGGTGGCTTACAAAACAAACCTGATATGAAATATTTTATAGTTTGAGGTGGTATTTTTATACCACATTCTTGCAACATTTCTTTACTATGCATGGTACCGCATATAGATCGAAATACATCATAATGGTAACGAAATTGAATGTGTTTTACAACAACATGTGATTCTTTCCTTGTTAATCCTTTCATACCATGGTTTACACTTTTCAAAAGATCTTTGACTAATGGTAATATTTAATACCTTACCATCTACAAATTTTTTAAACAATTCAGTTTGAGTCATGTCTAAAAGGTGTTTAGGATGTGGATCACGTATTTTTGACCCAATTCTCAATTTAAGAACATCTCTTGAATTAGGTGATACTCTTGTATTATCATGCTAAAAATTTTCAATCAAACTTTTCACTTCACTAGTAAGTTTCATATCACATCTCCGGATTCTACCACTAGAAGTCCATAAAATATTTGCTGGATCACATACAAAGTTAACCCTTCTCTTTATAGCTCTTTCTAAAGTCTTACGATTCACATTAAGATATCCACTTATGTTGCTAATCAATCTTTTGTCAGATGTTGATTTGTTAACTAAAACTATTGTTATTGCTCATCGTGCTGCATTCTTATCTTTAGACCATCAAAGGCACTAGCAACATTGGATACAACTTGTTTTAAAGACTCATTTTTATTCTTGGGTTTTGCATACATTCCCAACCTTCTCATTACTTTTCGCATTTTAGACATTTTAATTAGTTGCAACAGTAGTTGACATTGAAACCCGAATTTCTTGTTATAAAAAAAATGCCTATACAGTTTATTAGCATGTGTCCTAATTTGTCTCCATGAAATCAATCCCTCAAGATTATCTAACACATCATTAGGAATATGAAAATTATGTTCAGACACTTTACTATCATCCTGACATGTTTGTTCAGCAGTTGGTCTTTTTATGTCTAAATTCATGCAATTTTTATTTTTAGACACTTTACTATTTTCACTGTTATTTGGGATTTGAATATCATTCTCAAATTTTCTTGGTATTTCTTTCGGGGCATGCATTTCAATTGGAGTGTTTTGTGCATGATCGTTTGACAATTGCTTCTCATGAAGAAAATTTAAATCGTTTAAATCGTAACCTGCTTCTAAAAAATCACCAATTTCATCATGAGAGAAAATTTGAGGGTTTAGAGACACACCTGTATTGAATGCATGATTAGAATGTGCACCTGAATTTTCTTGTATAGGGTTCTCTTCTTTGACCTCTTCATCCATTGTGGTATCCTCAATGTCGTTCTCCTTTGAAACATTGTTCAAGTCTCTAATTCTTTGTCTTCTCTCTCGTTGATGTCATGCTTCATTCTCTTTATTTGCTGCAATCTCCTCATCTATTAGAACTTTTGCTTTCTTCTTTCTTCATTGTTTTGATCCCATGTTTGCACCAATTTTGAATTTGAATCAATAGCTTGCAAATTTTATAAGAGGACAAGAAAACATAATAAGCATGATAGAATTCATTGTTGCAGATCGAAACTATTATTCAATTATTTCAATCATTGAAACTCGATCTGTGGGGCAGCTTTTTGGGCCCAACAAGTACATTAGAAATGGGTACCTGATTGCTTAAAAATTGGGCACCTGATTCTTTAAAAATTGAGTACCCATTTATAAATCAAGTACCCAATTTTATAAAGAATCGGGTACCCAATTTTTAAATAGTCAGGTACAATAGTTGAAAGCAATCGGGCACCCAATTTTGAATTACAAATTGGGTGCCCGATTCTTGAGACATGAGTGAGAATTTGGTATGGCTTCCAAATTCTGCATGGGGTTTTTCCTTGGGGAAAGGCATGGCATAGGCTTGGTCCCACCAAGCCATGCCTTTATGATCCTTTTTTTTTCTAAGGCATTTAATCGACGATTTCTGGTATTGTCATAATTTTTTTATAGTTGTTCCCATTGAATTTTTTGATGAGACAAAAACCCATTATAGGTCTTACTATTTTGATTTCAAAAATGTAAATTTTATAGTGTTATTAGTTTATTTTCTATTTTTCCATTATTTATTCATCAAAACTATCTCCTAAATGTTGAAAAGTGACATTCACTAAAACTTTAATAACTTTTTTATTTTATAATGTTTCTTAAATTAATTTATATGTCATCAATCTACATACAATTATTTTGATGTTATTATTTTTTTTTTTTGAAAAAAGTGAGATTTTGATCAAATTATGTGGTCCATACACGAGAGGTTTTTAAATTTTCCTTTATAGCCAATTAATAATTAATAAAAATAAAATTATTCAATAAAAAATTAAGGAAAAATATTGTCATCAATCTTAGGTCTATTAGGTAACTCCCTTTAAAATGATTTGCGAGAATTCATTTATTTGTGTCAAATTATGGTGTCCATACATGAGTGTGGTATGGTCTTGAAACAAGCATTTTGAAAAAGTGGTTTTTAAAGATTCATATCAAAATAATAATCTATCATATGGGTACACAAATAAATTATATATTCAAAAACTAGATTTTGAACACTAAAATTTTTATTGCTAGGGTTTTTTTATATTCAATCTCTAAATACCTCAAATTTTGACATCAATTGACAAAAAATTTCAAACACAGGAAAAACACTTCCAGTTTTTGGCCAAAAGTGAGACCCAACTTCTTGCACTGACCCTATTAGGTTCATTTTATTCTCATTTAGTGTAGTGTTTTCACTTATTAAATACCTACAATGGGTTACCCAAACAGCCACTTTGGGCCCTGGCCTCCATTGCAAGCCACTTCCCGACATTACATATAGATAACCTACCCTAAGCTCATAAAAGTACAAATCAAAGAATCATAGTTTTCACCTTAGTTCTACACAAGTGACTAGAAAGAATCAAAAGACAACTCACAAAAACACCTTAGTTCTTTACAAGCAATTGGAAAGCATCCCAAAAAAAATTGATCGATGACTCAAGATTAAGTCAAATATGTCATAATATTCATCTCATTATCACACAAGAACACTAAAAGCAATAATAAACAATATAACCAAACTCATCATAAAGCATACCAAACACATTACCATACCTACCCTAAGCTCATTAAAGTACAAATCAAAGAATCATAGTTTTTGCCTAAGTCCTACACAAGTGACTAGAAAGCATCAAAAGAAAACTCGCAAAAACACCTCAATTCTTTACAAGAAACTAGAAAGTATCCCAAAAATAACTGATCGATGACTCAAGATTAAGTCAAATATGTCATAACATTCATCTTGTTATCACACAAGAACACTAAAGGCAATAATAAACAATATAACGAAACTCATCATAAAGCATACTAGACACATTACCACGGTTGAGTTTAAAAGATCAAAGATCAATTCATCATACTATCACATAAACATAACTCCCAAGCCTCTGGTAAACATCCTAAGACTGGTCAACGCTCTAGCCAACCCAAACCAAAAATATATCTTGACAACATATAGATAATAGTGGAGTTTCATAGTTTTGTTTGATTTAAAGACACATAGTTTAAGTTAATACTAAGGTTTAGGTTTTTGTTCCAATGTAAGTTTTTGAGTATATAAGATTTACATTTTAACCCTTACAACTTAACCCATTCTCATATTTGAACAAAATACATAGTTACCCTTATCTTATGATATTACAAAGAATATAATTAAATATCATAATATGGTTTCAAAAGTAATTATCTCCAATAAATTATTAAAATAATAATTACTGATCATTAAAGAAAAATACTATAATTTTATAAATAATCAAGATTATTAGATAATAATATCAGTAAATATTTTAAATGTCACTAATTAATATTTTATTATTAATTACAACAAAACTTAATTTATTCAATTAATTTAATGGTTATTTAAAGCAACCTATATTAAAATTCATTAATTATTAATTAAATTAATAATAATAAAAACTATTAATTAAATTAATAATTAATAGAAACCATTAATAAATAATAATTATATTTAATAAAAATTATAATTAATAAATTAATTTTTAAAAAATGTATGTATAGAACCATGCGATTATGGCCCGCTGGGCTAGACAGAGCTGTGCAGCCATTTAATGGCTGCTAGCCACAGTGGGCCTATGCTCACAACAATAGTACAAGGTATTGTTGCTACTACCACAATCCTTACTACAGTCAGCACAACATTAAAAATGCCATTGGGAAGGGAGATGGGGACAAAACCAGCCTCTCTTCCCTTTATTTATTTATTTATTTTTATAAATTTTAATATAGAAACTATTTTTTTATAAAACAATCCCCCTCCCACTACATCATCATTATATATATATTAGTAAAAGTTCTAATAGTACTTTGGTAGGGAAAACATGACGAACAAATCAAATTTTCAATCTGAAATTTCCATTTCTTTTCAAAACCCTTCACAATTTATTTAATAGCCTTTAAATCTACAAAATGAGGGTTTTACTGATATTTTAAATCCTCACATATATAGAAGAAATCGATATGAATACTAGTAATTTCGAAATAAAATATTGAAAGATTTTTCACAATTAAATTTGGAAAAACAATTCAACAAGCATGATGAAGACATGAAATTTGAAGAAATTTAATTCATTGGGTGAACAAAACATGAGGCTCTACCTAGTTCTAATGCTAATATGCAATCACCCAAAGTTCATGAGAGAGTTCTCTTCTCTTAAAACCTTCTCTCTGAAAAATCCCTTCTCCAAAAATTCCCAGTCCCTACGAAATGAACTCCCAATCTTTGATATGGAGTTCTTCCCTAAATTCAGGGCAATTCTTTAAGTCTTTATTTACTTTTTTGAATATTTCTACACATTTTATGCAAATTAAAATATTTTTAATAAATTAATTTCTCTTTTACTCTTTAATTAGTTTTTGAAGCTTTTTTCGATAAAATATTTATTAACTTAACTAATAATAATATTTAGTATTTATTTAAAAATGATCTCCTAAAGATATTATTATTTAATTAAATAAATATTATTATGCCCTCAAATTATACTATAAAATTCTCTTTAAATTTAATTCTTTTGGTTTAATTAATTCCCAATTAATTAAATATAATTAAATATTAAAATTATCTTAATAATTTTCCATTAAATTAAATCATTAATTAATCTTTTAATTTGACTTAATTAATATAAAAATCACCAAAGACCTACAAGATGAAATATGAAAACCCATCATAAAATACCACATACAAGATCAAACTCAAGGGTAATAATCACAAATTTATGTCATATGAAAAATTTGAAAAGGTAAACATCTCAAATACTTGTCCTAATTTTCTATGACAATTAATTTAAAGGTTAGGATTTGGACTCAAGAATTTATCTCCCCTCTCTTACCATTGAGATATTGTGATAGGGTATACTCACCCTAGCAATTTAGAGAAGTTGACACCCGGTACCTATAATTTGCATAAAATCCATGCATGTACAAACACATATATTCTAAACTAAATAGGCAATGGCAGGAAGTGGTCCATCGCATAGATCTCGACTAGAAGATAACTATGACTCCCTTCCTTAACCACATTAGAAACGTCATACATAAAACACACACACACACACACACACACACACACACACACACACACACACACACACTATAGACATGCAGTATGGGGTAAGTATCCATAGAAAACACATATAAATAATCCATCTAACCAACATTATCAAATAACTAAAATCATTGTAAATAATCATCATTAAGGTATAATCATGCATACATGAACTAACTAGTGCCAAATTAGTCTCATCATATAATCAACTGAGTATGAAACAATGTCCAATAATCTGGAAAATAATGCTACTAATCATCAAGCATAAACATAAACTGGCCTAAAAGAGTTTAGAAATAATAACTGAATGTAAACTAGGGGTAGGTACTACAGGCTTCAAAAATCAAGCATAGGCTTGGCAAACAGAAAAGTGAAAAAAAAAATTAATGAAAGCCTTCAATTAAGAATTTGTTATGTGAATTGGATTTGATTGATCGATCAACATTAACCAATTGACAAAAATTCAACTCAGAGAAAAGTGAAACTAGTTTGAAAAAGTTTCATATGGTTATCTGCATTTTGTGGTGACAAAATGTAGGGCTCTATCTAAGGAATGTTACTCACTTATTCTTGGAAACAAAGAGTGACATAGAATCCAGTTCTCCAAGTGCCTTCATCCACTCCATTGGGCTGTAGATTCAGGCAACCTAAATCTAAAATGAATCTAATACAAAAAAAAAAAAAAAAATTCTAATAAAATAAAAATGTGCAAGCACACTTATTGAAAACAAAGAAAAACTTGCCTAATTAAAACTAGCTAAAAATGCAAATCTTATATGAAAGCATTTACTGGCTCAACAAAATAGCTACCTTTTTTCAGTAGCTTGTAGTACCTTGCATGTTCATAGGCAATTTCATATAGATGGAACATCAGCAAGTAGAGCAATGATGTCAAGGCCTGATGTAACACCTCCTAGAAGAAATGAAGGAATTCACCTTTTTGAGATGAATCATGGGTACTGCTGCTCCAAGAAAGGTCCATGAATTGAAACTGCTCCTCCAAAATTGAAAACTCTTTTTTGACATCTTCTTTGATAGTATTTTCATGTTCAAGTACATGTGGAATCTTTACCTTTCTATTAGCCTCCAACCAAGCAATATGTCAGATTGGGTATCCCCTTAATTGAAAAAATTCTAAATTATTCTTTCCAACTACAACTTGCTTGACTGGTTCATCGATTACCAGCACCTCAAAATGATCAAGAAATTTTTTTTCCTATGATTTCAATAATGGTATGATTGCACTATAATACTACTTACAAACTTGACTTGGGAAAGTCTTTACTATTTATGAGAAATTTCTTTTCAAGCTCTGGAGTAGAATATTTATGTAAAGTGTACTCAAGCTCATGACCTTGAGGGACAAATACATCATTTTTAGCTTGACTAGTACTTACTTGCATGTCCCCTTTTATAATGTGATTATAAGAAGAATTTTTTTCTTCCTTATCTTTTCATGTTTGGCCTTTGAGACTATGTACACTAGATATGAGAGTGACCATGTCTTCTCCCTTTTCTTGGAAGAGAATGACAAGATCACTAAAGTGGCTAAGACCATTAGACAATAAATATTTTTTTTATATGGGGGATTTTAACACCCATCTAAATACATCAGAGAAAATGGGGCACATGGAAGAATTTTCTCATAGTATGCAAGATTTGGAGGGATTTCTTGGAAAGAATGACTTGATTGATATTGATCTTCAGGATCTTGAATTCACTTGGTATAAAAATAGATTGGAGAATTTTTTTATTTAGGTTAGACTTGATAGGGCTCTTGTTTCTTCTGGTTGGGACATTCTTCAACATTCTTCCTTAAAGTTGGAGCTGAGGACCATTTCAGATCACTCTATGCTGGTGTTTTCTTGGTTGGAGAATCAACCTACTAGATGGAGGCCTTTTAGGTACAAAATCATGTGGCACTCACACACCAAGTTCAAAGATTGTATTGTATGGTGGTGGAAGGATTCGATTGAGGAAATGATTATGTTCTGTATCGCTAGAAAACTTGGACAAATCCAAAAAGAAGTGCAGGGATGGATCAAATCCTCATTTGAGAACATTTCCAAAGAGAAGAAATCAACTGAGAAGAAGTTAGAATCCCTCCAAAACCAAATTATTCAGGGCAATATTAGTGTTGAAAAACAACAAGAGGAGATGGAGTGTCGAAACTTATCAAAGACCCTCCTAAATTGGGAGGAAGTTTTCTAGAAATAGAGATCAAGAGTTCAGTGGTTGGAGGAGGGTGACCAATATATGAACCTTTTCCATAGATTGACATCAAGAATAAAAATATGTAACACCTAAATATGTTGGTGGACAATAATGGACAAGAGATTAATGATATCAAGAAGAGAGAAGGTAAAGTCAATATATATTTCAAGGAGATCTATAACCCCCTATTGTGTAGTTCAACAGTAACCTGCAAAATGACAATTTGAGATCTTTTTACCCCATTGTAAATAACCAAATGAATGAGGACATGACTACTAAGGTCAAGAAGGAGGATGTCATAAAAGTTGTGTTTAGCATGAATCAATACAAGGCCCCTGATCTTGATGGTTTTCCCTCGGCTTTTTTAAAGGAATTCTTGAATATTGTTAAGTATGATTTGATCTATGCCACTAGAGACTTTTTCAGAACAAACAATTTATTGAAGGAACTCGACCAAACATTCATTGTTCTTGTCCCTAAGATTGATAACCCTAGATGTTTGGAAGACTTTAGACCTATTAGTCTATGCAACATGATTTATAAAATCCTTGCCAAGATTATGGTAAACTAAATCAAGCTCCTCCTTGATAAGTTTATAGGTCCCTACTAGAATGGTTTCATTCTTGGGAGGTAGATTCTTAATACGGTCATAACTACACACAAGGTTATCCACTCTATGGATAGGAGAAAGAACCTAGGTATGGTTCTTGAATTGGACATTTCCAAAGCTTATGTCAAGGCTAGGAGGTAATTTCTAATTACCATTCTCTCTAAACTTGGTTTTAATGAAAATCTTATCAAAATTATAAAAAATGTGATTAATATTGTCACCTTTTTAGTGCTTGTTGATGGGACTCCTGGAGGATTCTTTTCTTCATCCCAAGGGCTATACCAAGGTGACCCCCTATCCTCATACCTTTTTATTATTGTGGCAGAGGTCCTAGGTGTTGACATTAAGGTCAATTTGTCTATCAATGACTCAACACTTAGTTAATTGGTTACATTGCTACCAAGCTCTATAGTTGCTACTAAGCTTATCATTCAATTTACATTGTTAACCAAGTGATTCAGTTGTTCCCAAGTCAAGTAGTCAAAATATAGTGTCTACCAAGCACTTAAGTCAGTTTGTAGTGTTTTTCAAGCTAGACATTGTTTACCAAGCTTCATAAACAATGTTTAGTGCAAACCGAGCATAGTAGAGGCTACCAAGCTAGCTAATAGAAGTGAAGAATATTGTAGTGTTAATTGAGCTATACTATGTTAACCAAGTTATTCTATATCTATTGAGCTCACTGTGTTAACAATGTGAATCTAGTGTTGATCGAGTCATGCATTGTCAATTGAGTGATTTAGTTGCTACTAAGTTTTTCAGTGTTCACCGAGTCACACAATGCTAATTGAGTTCAAGATACTTGGAAGTGATTAGTATGGACCAAGCTTCAAGTTTAACCAAGTACCAAAGTTTTTCAAGCATTGATAGTGTTTTTTGTGTATCAAAACATCACTGATTTTATCTTCAGAACTAGAGTCACAACAGTTGGGCTGACATTGTGAATTATGATCAAATTGGTATTGTAGTTAACTCTAGTAAGTTATGGTGTAGATTGGTATAAATGTAAAGCATTGTATCATATACAAGTATGTATGTGAAGAATATATGATGAGAACAAGTGTGAATGAAAGAAGGCTACAAGTAGTATAATAGACAAGAAAGATTTATTTATCACAGTTAGGTGATCATTACAATACAAGGAATCTCAACCACCAATTCAAAGTTGCAGATTAGAGATCAGCCACTAGATCATCCTAATAGGTGCATTAGTCAAATTATTTAACAGGGTAGACTTAAAAGTCTTTTCTAAATCTCTTAACTAAGTGCATACTTCATTGTATGTTTGTAAATCATTTAACAAGGTGGACCTCATAGTCCTTATTTCTCCTAATAGGGTAGATCACTAGAAGCGGCAAATTGTAAGCCCTAATAGGTTAACTTTATACTATAGTACTAAAGCTTATGGGTATCATGCCCACCCTAGTTTTACTTTCTAATTGGAAGGCTTCTGGGTCATGTTGACATATCCTGTGTCAAAGTGTTATGAATGTTTTAAATGCTTTCGTTCTTTCATGCATGAAATTATATCAGAATACTATATGAAGGATTAATTGGTGAAGTAAGATAAAGTTTTATTGGTTCTTAATTCACCCCTCCACTCTTAATAACCTTGCCTACCTTATATTTCCAACACTTGGTAGAAATTTGGTGTCCATGAACAATGCTGGTAGGTTAAAAGGTGTTAGACCTGCATCCTTGTGCCCTCTAGAAACTATTCAACAATTTTTTGATGACAACTTCTTATTTGGAATCTCCTTTGTCCATGAAGCTAGGGAGTGGAAAGCTGTCCCGAATTAGTATGTGAAGGTCTTTGCACAGGACATAAATTATTAGAAAAGCAAAGTGTATTTCTTCAACACTATTGCTAGCCTGAGAGGTAAGTTTACTAGAATTCTATAATTCTAGGAGGAGTTTCTCCCAAATACCTATATTGGTCTCTTGCTCACAATCAAAGAAGTCTCTAATTAGTTTTGGAATGGTCTTATTGATCACTTCTATAGAAAATTGGTGGGTTGGAAAGGAAAGATTTTGAGTAGTGTTGGGAAACTCTAACCTCTCTTAGCTTCTCTGCAGGCATCCTGATTTACTTCATTTCCATTTTTAAACTCCCTACTATATTCAAAGATGTCCTTGAAAAAGTACATAGGAACTTCTTATGGTTTGGTACTAAAGAACAAACTAGGATGAGTTTGGTTAGCTGAGAAAAATTATGTCATCCTAAGGACCTTATAGGTTTAAATATAAGAAGGATTGGACATATGAATAAGGCCCTTCTAATAAAAGTTTGCTAGAGGTTTATGAATACAATGGGTAGCTAGTGCAACATTACGAGGGCCAAGTACCTAGGAGGATAATTGTTTCATCATGACCTATGGACCCAGACTCTCTCCGGGGGTTCTAAAATTTGGATTAATACGATGCACACCCAAAAAATTCTAAAGATGGGGTACCATTGGATTATTGGGAATGGTGATAACATTGATTTCTAGGAAGATCAATGGCTCCATGGTTACCCACTCAAGCACACTAAGTTCCTTTCTTTGTATGAGATAAGCATCAGAGCTAATGGATCCCTGACCTAAAACTATATCACCCTAGATCACCAATAGATTAGGATCCAACACCAAGTACCTGCGGGGGTGGGTATTGCTCTGGAACTTCAAAACCTATTGTAAAATTATAGGATCCCCCTCATCCCGATGAAGGACTCCTTGGTTTGGAAGCTTACTTCCCCGGGGGACTTCATGGTGAAGTCAACTTATCTTTGTTACATTGGGGATGGCGTGGCCTAGGGAGATTGGAGAAAAGTTTGGGACCCATGGATCCTTCCAAAGATAAATTCTTTTTGGTGGACAACTTTACATGGGTCTATCCTTACTATGGAAAATCTCCATAGGAAAGGATGTCAACTTGCAAAATGTTGTGTCCTATGTCTTCAAGATGCAAAATCTATATCACACCTTCTCATCTACTGCCCTTTTTCCTTGGAGGTGTGGAGGGAGGTACTTGCCTTATGGGAAATCTCGTGGTGTACTAATGAAGGTCTACAACAATTTTCTCATTGAAATAGCTCATCTTCCCACCCATACCTAAATAAATTATTGTTAATAACTCCTCCTTATGTTTCATGGACAATCTGGAAGGAATGAAATAACAAAATATTCAAGGATAAAGCTACTACCAGTTTGGGGGTGGCTCAATAGGTTATCAAACTTCTAAAGGAATGTAGTAGAATCTGGTTTTGGAAACTCCCCACACTCGAACCCCCTAGGTAGACTTGATATATAGTGGGCTTCAACCTAAGAAGTGGGCCAAATGGTGGCACAATTTGACAACTCCAAAGCTTTGACTAGGAAGAGAATAGCATGAAGCCCACCCCCTGAGACATAGTTTAAGATTAATTTTGATAGCTCATCCATGATGGTAAGTACTATTACTGGGGGTGTCTTACACAATTCTATAGGGAAAATGGTTATGGCTTATTCTAGAAATTATGGAGGTGGCTCAAACAATGAAGTTGAAGCCTTGGCTCTTCTGTGGGGATTGAGACTCGCGAGGAAATGTGGAATTAATAGGCTAGTGGTTGAGAGGGATTCAATGCTAATTATTAAAGTTGTTAAAGGAGATAGTCAAAGTTGTTGGGCGATCAAGGTGATAATTGAGGAAATTTTTAAGTTGATGGAGGAATACCAGGAAATCTAGGTGCATCATATTTATGGTGAAGGTAATGGCATGGCAGATGAGTTGGCTAAATTTGGATACAATGTCATGAGGCTAATTGATTGGGAGGACATTAGCCTAATTGCATCATCAACTAAAGTGTTGATGGAATGTGAGTGTAATTCTAACACAACCATATGAATCATTGCACCAAGTGGCATGTCTTCAAGTTTTCACGTGGGTGGGAAAGCAAATGACCTCATAAAGTTTATGTTTGGAAATATTGTGTGGATATGCTTTTATGATCTCCTTGTCATAAATTTTAATTATTTCAAAAAAAGGATGAAGGTTATGGATTTTCTTAGATTCAAAAAATTGACTAAAAAAGATAATAATGACACCTTGTTCATACTCCACTACAAATATAGCTAGTGTTAGGTGTTTACAGAAGAAGATGGATAATTAACGTGTGTCATGGAAAGAGGTTTTCCAGGCTTCGAGAAACCTTACAGCCTTATGATGGATTTTAATTGCCTCTACATTTTTATCTTAAGTTCATTTGATTTAAGTTATGAAGACTACCTTACCTACAACACGACAATGCCAAAAAAATTAGAGGAGTTGGTGGAAAAATCTAAAGAGTTGGTGGTTATGTTGGGTGGTAGTATAGGCACCAGCGATTGTATTGAACCTATGGGAGTGGAGGAGTGCATTTGCAAGAGTTAAGTGGTGATTGTTTATCCATGGGAGGGTGACTTGTTACCCTTTATGGAAGGGATGCTAAAACATGAGGAAAATATCTCTGTGTAGTACTTCAACTCATGGAATGATAGAAGAGTGACCATCAATGGGAGGAGTTTTGAAATTATTGAGGATCTTATTACTATGGTCAGTGGGTTTCCCATGGGTGGAAAGAACTAGCACAAACAAGCTCGCATGAATGATGAAACTAGCCTATGGAAATTCTTCAAGTTTAATGAGGAATCAGTTTGAATGTGTGGTGGGTTTTCCAGGGGACACCTTCCTAAGCTCTAAGACATCATCTTCTATGCTATTATAAGATACATTACCCTTGAGGATCAGTTTCAGGTACTTTATTTCTACCATTTCCCCATTCTCAATCATTTTAGAAATATGGATCGAATTTCCTTTTTGTTCTTCTTGCTGAATTCTATGGAAGATAGTATTTTCAAGGCTAGAAGAAAGGAGGGAAAACCCTTTTACCTCATCCATGAGGTTTTCATGAATAAATTATACACCCATGACTTCGCTAAAAACCTAACACTCCTAGTTAACCCTCTTTCTAATACTACCCCCAAGTCTCTCTTAACCCCGACACTGGCCCTAGCCATAAAAAATTAAGAAAACCCCCAATCCTAAGGTTAAAATTAGTCTCATTGATTCTAACATGGACACTAGGAAGAGAAAATAAAATGCTCAAAGAACCAACAAACACCTTCAATTGGAGAAGTCTAAGTCTACCCCCTGCCCACCCAAATAGTGACATTAAACCCCTTAAGAGGAAGAAGCCCCACCAGGACCCACAAAATTGGCAAGAAGTCTGGCTCCAATCCTACCAACCTCTCTCCTATTTATGATATCCTTGAGGCTAACTCTTTCTTGGCTAGAAATGGTGGTGAGGACATCACCTCTGCAATGAAAAACACTCCTAAAGCAGGGGAAAAAAAGGAAAGCATAGCCATGAATAGAGTCATTGCAAGGCTTGGATTGATATGCTCAAACAGTTGATGAATGATTTGTTAGATAATCATATTGGCATATCCCAAAAATTTGAAACCTTGGTTGAGTTCTCCACTAAAGTAATGCATTTAATGAAAACCACCCTTTACTTTCTATAGGTGAACAAGGATGTAAAGGACCAGTGAGACTTCCCATTCTATATATGACTTCTTGGCTAAGGATTGGATGAAGACCCTTTTGTAAAAACCTATCAAGGAGGAGGGGGTGACTATGGATAGGGAATGGCCTGAGGCAAAGGATTTTGAGGAACCAAATAAGGAGGGTAGTTAGATCTGTTGGCTATTTTTCATTTTTCTATTATAATATCATTTCATCTAAACTTGATTCCCTACGGGGCTTTATGTGATTTGTATAAGTTTAATTGTTGGATTCTTAGTATTAGTTTGTTGTTTTACTGCTGGAATATGTTTCATGTTTATCTGCTTAATTGTAGTAGGACTAATGTTGTTAGTGTTTTTCTGGATCATGTTAGTTTTTTGAAGTATAAAAATAGTATTGGTTCGATGATAGGCAGGTAACCTTTGGCTGATCATTCAACCTTTTTGTACTCTGGGGTTAACCCCTCGTCTCTTTTGGCTACTATCTATATACTTCAAAGACCATGGACACACATAAATTGTATGTAGGAAAATAATTGTAAGGGAAATGTTACTTCCAAATTTAATGGTTATTATTATCATTGCAATAAGTATGATAATCAAGAATTTTAATGTATATCTAAGATTAGCTAAACACCTAAAAGGTATACATTTAATGGTTACTTTTATACATGTAAAAAATTCAAACATAAGTCACAATATTATAGATCTCAGATGAATCCTAATTTGAAACCAAGAAAAGAGAATAATACTATCAATTAAGTTTTAAAAATATGGTATTCATGTACTGCATGTGGAAGGTATGGTCATCTTGGTGCAAATTTCCTAATACTATATATTGGAGGAAGATCTAGCAACTAGAGAAGCCCTGATATGGTGCACTATAATTGTCATAAGGTTGGTCATCTGAGAAAGAACTATAGTAATTGAGTCTCACTACCAAATGTTAAAAGTCCTAAAGGTAAAGGAAATATGGGTACAGATGAAATGCGAGAAAAAATGAAAAAGAAATGGGTAAGGAAGATGAAATAAAATGAAACATCAAGTGCAACAAGGATACCTCATCTAATGGATTATCTGAAACCTCTACCTCAACCTAAACCACACAAGGAGGTTAGGAGTTGTATTATTATTGAACAATATAACACTAGTTCCTAGAATAAAATAGAAGGAAGTCTATATCTGCATTATATTTGATGCACAAACACAATTTATTAGATCCAGAAATATTATAATCTTTTGAGTGTAACCGAGAAAGTCAGTAACTATGTACTAGGAGTGATATGCAAGTTAGCTATATTCATGATGTGAAGAGACTTTATCTAAGTATGAATCAAGTCTACTATGCCACGTGAGAAACTTTAGAATAGTGTGGTGACCAAGCTACTAAAATAACCTAGCTCATCGATTTTAGTGGAGAGTGGTGTACGATACATTTATTGTGCCCTAAATGTTGAAAATGGTGATTTTATTGTATATAATGAGGTTTTCAACTTTCATTATTTATCCTATATTTGAAGAAATAATGAGGGATTAAGAGACATTAGACCAACTTGATTCATTCGTAGAAGATTCTAAGGTGAAATTTTAAAGGAAACTATAAAAAAATTGGAAACAATATTAGGTGCAGAGGAATAAGATGAACTATAATGATCATTGAAGGAAAAGGTGAAGATGAAACTCGACTAGAAGGAAAAGGAAAAGAAATAGTAGTTGCTAAGTATTATTCCTCAAAAGGTAGGAAAAGAGCTACAGTCACTACTTCTACAAGCCCTAGGGTCACAAGGTCTAGGATTTGAGAAGCTCAAGAGGACATTGTAAATAAAGATGTAGTGAAAATAGAAAAGTCAACTTACAAATTCAATAATGAAAGGCCACTGTAAAGAAAGGTGTAGTGAAAATTACAAAACCCAGTTACAAAGTAAATAATGAATTGTAAAGGTGTACTAAAAATTATCTTAGCCACTGGACTGAAAATAATGCTAGCCCCTAAGTCCTCAAGAAAATAGGTCAATAGACCAACTAAGAAGAGAAGAAAGTTGATCTTGGAAAAATATTATGAAGAGGAAGCATAAGATAGTGAGTGTAGTAAATTTGATTAATAAGGAGGGAAGGATCCTATGGCAAAAACACCAAAGAAATTGATGAGATAACTAATACAATAATGAATGTAAAGATTTAGGTAATATTAGATACTACAGATACAAGTAAATGAGCGAGGAGGATAAGAGAAAAGTGGAAGTAGTGATATTCACAATAACTAGAGTCAAATATGAACCTCTAGAGACTACAAATAAAATTCCTAATGAGCTATTTTAGAAGATTGACAATAGATGGAAGTATGCATTGAATAAGGTGAAGGAAATTAGAAGAAAATCATTACCAAATATCATGCCTGAATTTGATTTGGAGGACATTAGTGATGCTTTAAAGAGACATGAGAAGAGGTTTATTCAAAAATGTCAAGCTCTTTATGTACTTTCATGTAGTGAATTGAATTTAGTGGATGAATATTATGAAATGAAATGGAAGAAAATTTATAATGTTAAGGATTTGATTATAACTATTGATGTAGATGACACCAAGAAAATAATTGTTCACTTGAGAATCAAGATTATGAGTTTGATTCTATTTCCCCAAAAGATTTTTGTGATAATGTCATGAAGTGGTCATAGATATTATGTGAAGAGGGGATGACACTACTACTAAAGATATTTATGAGGAGCTTGCCAAAATAATAAGAAAAGATGACGATATTATAGTATTTATCAAGCTAGACACTTAGGGTATAACATTAGATAAATTTTCCTATGCACGTATAAATGGATTTGATCCAATAATTCAACAAACAAAAGAGTTCCACTAAACAAAGGATCAAATTAAAGAAGACACTCCCATTGAATCCTTATATATGCTAGCAAATATTGCAATGAACACCAAGGGTAAGAAAACACAAAGAAAAATTGAGAAACAAGGCCAACCAACTCAAGAAGGAATCAGAGAAGAAAACAAAGAGGGAAACATAGAAGAAAATATTAAAGGTAACAATGGAGATGAGAAGAATGATTTAGAACATGATCAAATTGGAGGTGACTCCATGGAGAATAATACATACATTTCTACAATAGGTGATTTAGTAGTAGCCCATAGACCTCTAAGTCAGTGAATTATTGGGCATGGAAAACTTGTTGTTGCACTAGTACAACACTTTGGATGACTTATGTTTATTATTCCATTATCAAGGTTTACTATTGATCCATAATTCCTACACCTAGAATCCTAGAAGCTACCTAAAGTCAAGTTACAAGAGCTATAGAGTTAAGAGGCTAAGGATAATGAGGAAAATGAGGGATAATAAAGTATGGCACTAGTACCATTTATACCACCTATATCTACTGATGATCAAACAAATATGAAGAAGGAATCATAAATAGAGACACACCGACAAAGGGAAGAGACATAAGAGAAAGAGGAAGTAGTCACATGGATTTTAGTCAAACCCAATCTCTTTAAAAGAAGATATTATTATACCGAGCTAGAATCCCAACACTCTTGATAATGAACAAATGGTCATTTATTTAGAGCTATGTGAAAGGAAGAAGGAGAAAGTAAGGATGAGAAGAGAGCATAAACAAAAGCAACTATTGTATGATGTCAAACATATACTTTTAGAAGCTATAGTTGGCATGGATTTTAATGAGAACACCCCTATCTTGGATGAGCTAGTACAAATTATAGATAATTTGAATGAACCCAACATTGACGCTAGGTCATTGTTAATTGAGAAAACTAAGAAATGTTTTGAACAAAAAAGTGTTGGAGAGAGTCTCTACTAAAATTTCTAAAGAGAAAGTGAGTTTATCTACTTCTATTTTAACACTAGAGACTATTGTTCCAAATGTTTCATTTTTATTTCAAAAGTAATGGGATATTCCCTTCATTACCTAAGATGTTAAAGATAAATTGAAAAAAATAGATGAAGAAATGAAGACAAGTGCTAAAGAATAATGTAAGAATCCGAGTATGTCTTCCCAACAATATACTTGAGTAACATTTGTTTAAGATCTTCAGCATGAATTGTTACAGGAAATATCTATAGAGAAAGTGAGTTTATCTACTTCTATTTTAACATTAGAGACTATTGTTTCAAATGTTTCATTTTTATTTCAAAAGTAATGGGATATTCCCTCCATAACCTGATATGTTAAAGATAAATTTAAAAAAATAGATGATGAAATGAAGACAAGTGCTAAAGAATAATGTAAGGATACAAATATGTCTTCCCAACACTATACTTGAGTAATATTTCTTCAAGGTCTTTAGCATGAATTATTACAAGAAGAAAATAATTTGAGAACTGAGATCAATGAAATTCAAGCTTTGATATTACCTCAACTGCAGGTTATGCAAATCCTCATCAAAGTTGCAAAGAATGTCATAGCTGCTGTAAGCATATCATTTGATAATCATATGGTTGATCTTGTAATGAAGTTGAAGATTGAAAAATAGAGCTTAGAGAGAATCATGTCCAATTGGGAAAAACACTAGAAATCATATTGAATAATCAAAAAGATTTCTTAGCACATTTTTGTCTACTATCCCAGTATATATTTTATGAAATATTTTGACATAAGTGTCAAGAAAGGGGTAACACTATATAATTTTATGTATATATATATATATATATATATATATATATATATATATATATATATATATATATATATATATATATATATATATATATATATATATATATATATATATATATATATATATATATATATATATATATATATATATATATATGTTTGTTTGTATGTATTCTAGAGTTACAAGGTGATATTATAAGAATACTACAAACAAAAAATTGTTTTGAAATTGATTTTGAAAAACAAAATGGCTATACCAAGAGGAAGCATATGTATAGGGGGAGCTACGTTGAGTTGAGCACTTTATATTAAATTAAATTACTTGTGTACATAATGTTTTTGATACTAATGTCAAAGGGGGAGAATTATTGACTTTATATTACATATTAGTTTCAAACTACACAAACTCATCTAAGTCGTTATGTTAACTGAGAAATGAAGGAGGAAATGGAGGACTATTACAGTTATATCCAAGCTTAACTGTAAACTAAGTAATCTAATACTATATTAACTAAGAATAAGTTTTAATATAGTCAAGCTGCAAGTCACACCAAATTATGCTATTCATATTAGAATATATAGTCCACTAATATAATTGAGCAGGGTTGGGGGGGGGGGGGCGGGGGCGTAGGCAGGGTGAGTTAGTTATCCAACACACACCACAATTATCAACCTTAAAAAAAATTAACCATATAAGCAATATAAACTAAAACCACAACAAGATACTTATACACAATAACTCCATATATGTTAATAGGGAAACCCTTGATCAAAGGGAAAACCTTAGTGGGGATGGTACCCACAAGATGATGTACTAATATAAATATTCCTTGTTAGAGGATGGACCCTGTTAGGAGTCTATGAATACATTCAGTATATATGAGTCCTTGTTAGGAGACTTTGAATCCTTTTTAGGAGATTCCAACCCTATTAGGAGTTGTAGAAGATAGCTGGACCCACTTGCCAAACAACGTCAAGGGAAAGACTTATGAACCCACTATCCAAATGATCTTTGTATTAGTCCTTGTAGAATAATAGAATAGTACTATACAATTCCTTCCTCTTTCTCTGTCCTATCAACTACACCTTTGCTAATTCTAATCTTGTAACAAGATCACAAATCTCACACAATAATCCCTTGGATCAGTTACATGCATTTAGTAAGCACTCTACTCCTTTTTGCACTTTGTACTTTGTACTTTAACAATGATCTTAATACTTCAATACACTTTAAAAATCAAGGAAAACATCTTTCCTTTATACCATATCGTCATAATAATTCCTTGAGTTAGCCTTAAGGCTTTCCCAATTAATTATAATATTATAATTAATTAATTACAATTACAATAGCGCTCTTAGCTCATTGTCTATACAAAACTTTACACATGCGATACTAGGGCTTGCACACTTGCTGGTGTCATTAGCTAGTATCATAAATGTTCTCTATAATTGAAAAAGGAAAATAAGAATAAGCCTTGCCATCTATCATAAAAGAGATAGATAAGTAAATTCATAGTTGACTTATATTAGAAGTATAGTATGTGGGTCTACAAGACTAAGTTTCATGATCAAATTGTCAATTCTTGAATACTAAACTATGAGACTTGACATCAAGGGGGAATTTTGTGAAGGGATGCATATGCCTCACCACCATGTCAAATATTTGCCTAAATTTCTTTATTGAAGTAATGATGTTGTTGGAATGTAATTTTATAAAGAATTAATTTAATATCATTTATATCTCAATTTAATTTTCAATTACTTGTAGTGATTATATTGATAGCATGGTACATGTTAAGATGCATATCATAGAAAAAGTTTAATAGTTGTTTCTCTTATTTTGAGGTGCACATTAAATACATATTGTAAATAGATGTAACTCTATAAAGTCAAGTTTTAATGTTATTTAAAAGATTCATCTAACAAATTATGTAATCAATTAAAGAAGATTTATGATTGTGTTAAAATAATTTGTGTTTATATTTTTTCCTATTTCTTGCTTCTCTTTTAACCTTTAAATGTCATTTTTTAAAATTGTGAACCACCTTTCCATAGTAAACACCATTGAGATATTACTAAATGAAAGACTATGTAGGATTGACCACTTCTCTACCCATATAGTATCACAATATATACATGAACTATATCTTTGAGTGCTAAACCACAAGGCAATGAGAGGTTATTTTGTAATTCTCTCCCCTACCATTTTGTGCTTAAAAGAATGTAGAAAGTTAATTCCCATGGGGAGATAGGGTACATGATAACTTTAAGTATTTAAAACTCACATGACTTAAAATTTCATTTATAAAGGTGTAAGGGGATGTAGCTACAATATGCTAAGTTACTTTCTACAATATGCTAGATTGTGATGTCTTCTTAATTAATCATAGCGCAAAATTAACTAAGTCCTATATCCTATTCTTTTGTCATAATCTACATAGTTGGTAAATAATGTATGTAAAAAGAACCAATTAAAATTGATGGCTATCAATTACAATTGGTCAATACAAAAACATAACAAGGACCAAACAAGACAAAGGATAAAATAATTTATTCCATCAATTGTAAATTTTCAAGGACAAGTCAATGCATGCAAGAGACCATAGAGCTATGCTCAAACTTAGCATCATGACATATTTTGAATTCCTCAGAAGAATCTTCTTTGACATGTTGGTTGGGAAGTTTTAGTCTTAGCAACATTAGACTCCAAAAATGTTCCTTCAAATATATATTAGCATAATTTTCAATGAAAAAGTAACATGTTCTTTTAAATATACTGATAACTAATTCATCAATATTTGAGCACCTTTATTTTTTATCAAAATCTTTCAAAAAAAAACCTTGAATATCTATTAATAATGTCTGAAACTTGCTCAAAAATCCCATCACATTAAATGAATGATGGTTCTCATATGAATTTTCTAATGGAAACTACAAGTATATAGGAAAATTAATGGTGAATTCTACCCTAAAAGAATACTTGTCGGTTCAACTCGGTAATCAAATATGCAATCATGTCTTATGATATACTATAGAAAATTAGAAAAACTATATTAGGTGATCCATGAATGATAGAATATTCTTCTATTATTTTACTATTCTCTAATATTCATTATAGGATTTGAGGTACATCCACCAACATATCTCATATTGTATTTCTAACCTCCTTAAGGGAATCTTCTATGCCAATTCTCTAGGAATTAAGTATTGTTTCATCAAAAAAGAGAAATAAAAAAGATTGTTTGACTTTAAGCTATCATCTTTATTAATAAAAAGGAGAATTATTTTCTCAAAATTTTATAGTTAATTTTCTTTTATCTCATCTTCTATACAAAGTGATTTTTTATTTTTTACATTTTTTATATTCAGATAAGTAGAATTTGAAAGGTGCATAATCCTTATAGAATGAAGCCACTTACAAAAAAATGGGATGAACACCATATGATAATAATAAATATGAGATAGAAGAGTCCCAAACCTAAAATAATGAATTCTTGTAAATAAAGAGAAAATTACATAAACAAAAAATCACCACTATATATTGAGCTATACAACTATAGACACAACCTATACAATGCCATAGCTAACCCTATTCAATCTTGTTGCCATGACTTTAAGTATAAGATGATGACACAAAATTGGAAAGACACTTCATGTAAGCTTTTTAATATTGTCAAGTAGATTATCATTCATGCCTCTAAAATTTAAAGAAGAAAAGATGAAATTGCCTCATCGAGGGTTCATCCAAGAAAATAATTGGATTAGAGAAACTACATGTCAAAGAAGTCAAATATTATTGAATAACCTCAACGTGAGTATGATAAAATAAAATTAGTGAATTTCAAGGAGAGAAAAGAATAAGCAACTAGAATAGAGGGCTTGTGGGTCTCACCAATGGGCTTATCGATGAAACAAATGGAGTAAGACTTGTTAAGATCACATCAATTATGAATGAAACCCTAGGAATAATCAAACAATTAGTAAAGAGGATCCATCAATTTAAGAAGACACATGATCTTCAAAAGGGCCTCCCTCTCAAGAATGAAAAGCCCAAATGATCAAATGATCTTTGTGATTGTTTCTCAACCATATCACAACAACTTTAACTTTGTAGAAAACAATTAGAAGTCAAGTGGTCAATGAAAGCACATCATTTACATCTTAAATATAGACTCTTTCGTACTAAAACAACTGACTCCAAGTAAGCCAGTTCTAAGGAGAAAATTAAGTTTGGAAAAAATAAATCAACCTTGACTATTTAACATTTTTAGTCTTTAAACAAAACTTAATATGTGGATGAGCGGTCTTTGGTTTTTTTTGCTCTGCTAGGGTTTTCTTGCTTCATGCGAACTTGCAATTTTTTTGCATACGGCCTTTTGCTTGCACTCCCCTTCTGTCAGCACTTGTCATACCACATTTACTATGAGAGCTTTAGGTTAGGATATAATGGCTTCGGCCAGCGGTGAACCAGTTGTTTCTGGTGTTCACGCTGCTGCTTCAGACTGCCATGGCACCGCCACCGAACAAATGCCCGCGCAAGTTTGTCCCGAAGGTGTTTCACGAGGTAATCCTAATATTGTCCTTCCTTTGCAAGAATTTGATGCTGCATGTGATTGGTTAGAACAACATACCTTGATAGGGTATTTTTTTGGTAGGACCCCCCCTGAAGCTATGGTCAGAGAATGGGTTAACAAAAGCTAGACCCCTCATGGTGTCCGCCTTGACGCTATGCAAAATCTTACCAAAGGTTTTTTTTATTTCGCTTTGCTAACCCGTCGCAAGCTGACGCGGTTTTTATCAACGACCCTTGGTCTGTGCGTTCCTCTTTGCTTGTTTTTCAGAAATGGTCTCGAGACTTCTTTGTCTCAGACGATAAAAAGCTTAGGGTTCTTGTTTGGGTTGAATTCACAGGTCTACCCTTGCCCTGTTGGCCTTTTATTGAGTCTATTGCCCAAGCCCTTGGCAAAGTTGTTACCAAGGAGCCAATTTTTTTTTTTAATGCTCGCCCTCAGCGGCATGTTTGCATTGAAGTTGATCTTTCTAAAGATCTCGAGGATTTGGTGGAAATCCAGATTGGCGCTCAAACCTTCGCATAGAAGGTGCTTTACTTGAACCTACCTAACACTTGTTATAGGTGCCAGTCTGCGGAACACAAGATCAGGGACTGCCCTTTGGCCATGCCTAGGGTCAAACCCCAGCCTAAAGCGATGCCTGTCAAGCAGGTCGAAGGAAAAAAAGAAGAATGGGTTACTGTTGGGCGCAAAGGCAAGCCTGCCTTGAATCCTTTGGAACCCAAGCCATCCTATGCGGTCGTAACCATGATTCCTCCTGCTTCCATCAAAGTGTCAGTGCTTGCTAGTGTGGACACGCCAGCGGCTTCTGTTGCACCGGTTTTGGTTTCGCAGGTTTCAAACCCTGTTGGCTCGCAGGGGATTAAGGTAGCTGCCAGGACCTCGTCCTTGGCTAGGGCTCATTCTCCTCTTGCAGTCTCTTCCATAGTACCATTAGCAACAAGGCATTCTCGCAGTCCTCCTGGATGTGCGAAGATATCAGGGGTCAAACGGCAGGCTGTAAGTCTAGAGGATTTCCCGTCTAACTTTCACCTAGTTTCTACCTTTTTGCAGAATAGTTACTCCTCTCTCGAGTATGAGGATGATATGGAAGAGTTTTCATGAACTTCCTCTCTTGGAATGTTCGAGGTCTTATAAACCTCCCCTGAAAATTCTATGTCCGAGATACCCATCATAGACTTGGGAATTTAGATTTTCTTTGCCTGCAAGAAGTTAAGATTTTTGGTTTCATGCTTTCTGCTGCATGCCGTGTCATTTGGCAGGATAGCGTCATGTTTTCTTCTCAACATGAAGCTGGCCGAGGTGGTGTAGTTACTCTCCTGTCACCTCGCCTTCATTCTGCTATTATTTCGCACGGTTCTGACCCCACACACCATATTATTTGGCTTTTGCTTTCCATCAACAATCATTCTTTTGGAGTCATTAATGTTTATGCCTCCAATGATGCTGTGGAAATGGCGCAAATGTGGGTTTGGCTTGCTGACAACCTGCCGCCAGCTACTTGGGTCCTATGTGGGGACTTCAATATGGTTGAAGTGGCCTCTGACAAAGATGGCATTCTGCCTTTCTGTTGGATAGCTGGGGAAAGAGAAGCCTAGTTTTACATGCATCATAAATTGGGCCTCTTTGATCCCAATACTAGCCGCCGTCATGATAATGGGGCTTGGCACACTTGGTCTAATTTTTGAGCCATTCCTGACCGCATATTGAAACGTCTTGATAGTGCTATGATCTCGGCGCAATCTTTATTTTTTATTTTTTTGAAGATCGTGATCTACCTGTCATTCCCCTGACAGATGTGACTTTTTCAGACCACTATCTCATTTATTTTGGCATTTCTTGGCAAACAACTGTCCCCAAAGTGGTTAAGTCTCAATTCTTCCTCAACACGTCTGTGCTATTGCATGCCTCCACTATCTCCCACATACAATGTGTCTGGAATTTGGAACCATGTCCACATTCCCATCGAGGTTGGATTCAATGGTGGAATGATGCCATTACCAGAACGACTCATTTTTTGTGCATCTACGGGCATCAGCTGGCAATTTTCAGAAAACGATCTTATGAAGCCAACACCCTTGCCCTCAAAAAAGCCTCTAAAGCACTCACCTTCAACCCCTTTGATGTGGATCTGCAACTTCAGCTTGCCAAGCTTTGCCATGAAAAGCAAATTGCTGATAACTATGCTGCCCGAGGAGCTCAAATCAAATCCCATCTCCACTGGTTGGAGGTTGGTGACAAAGCCTCGAAGGAGTTCTTCCAGGCTCTCCGAGCCCATCATACCAATATTGGGATTAAAAAGATAAAATAGGGAACTGATGTTCTTTCCAGTCTGCTAGACATCCTGCAAGCTTTTGTTCTTCACTATGAGAACATTTTTGCTTCGCAGGGCCATTTGGTTGCTTAGGAGGAGGCTCTTAGAAAGTGTATTACTGTTACTCCAAACCGCCTCGCGGTTGAGCAATGCGCTTTTTGTGAGCAACTTCTTTCCCTCTGAGACCTTAAAGAGGCAGCTTACTCCATGGCGGATGACAAATCCCCTGGGTGTGATGGATTTCCCTGTGAATTTTACAAACATCTTTGGGAGCAAATTGGTCCTGATCTGCACAAAGTCTATCTTGAAGCATACCATTCTAAAAGCTTAGGAGCGATCATAAATAAAGGCAATATTAAATTCATACCTAAAGCTGGTGATCCTGAGGACATCTGCAATTGGAGGCCCATCACCCTTCTGAATGTGTCTTATAAGATCATTGCTAAGGCACTCTCTCTCAAAATCTGCCATATGCTTCCTCTAATTGTGCGGCCTGAACAAACTGGCTTCATCAAATCCAGGTATATTCTTGACAACATCATTGCTGTCTGGGAAGGTATGGAATGGGCCTGTAAGTCCAAGTAGTAGGCTATCTTTTTAAAGATAGATTTTGCTAAAGCCTATGATCGCATTAAATGGTCTTTCATTTTGGCTATGCTTCAGGCTCTGGGTTTTGGTCCCAATTTCCTTCAGTCCGTGGAGATGCTCTTTGGTGACGCTAATGCTTGCATCACCATCAATAATTCACAATCTAAAGCTTTTGGACTTTTTCGTTCCATCAGACAAGGTTGCCCGTTAGCTTCTGCGCTTTATGTCCTTGCTGTCGAAGATTTTGGTTATTTACTTACTCACTCTGTGTCTTCTGGGCTGGTCTGTGGCATTTCCTTGCCTGATTCTTCCTCCCAGTTAGTCAATGGTCATTTTGCTGATGATTCTTTTCTCACTCTTCTTGAAGATGAAGAAAACATCAAAAATGCATTAGATTGTCTTGACACTTTTTGTCAAGCCTCTGGCTCTGCCATTCAATGGCATAAAACGCTCTGTTACCGACAGTCTTTTTTGCTAGCTCCACCTTGGCACAACCAATTCCAATGGAAATGGGTTACTCATGGAGAAATTTTTTGCTTTCTTAGCATTCCCTTTGATTTCCAGGCTTCCCTTGTGGAACTTTGGAATGCTGTGCTTACAAAGATTACCAAAAAGCTTGATTATTGGATCACTAAGCCGCTTTCTCTTGCTGGTAAATTTTAGATTTGTTCTAAGATTTTGGTTGCCACCCATGTGTTTTATTCTTCTTGTTGGGCTCCCTCCAAAGCTTCATACCTCAAATTAGAACGTTTGCTCAGAGATTTTCTTTGGGCCTCTGGTTCTGATCATCATGGTTTTCACAGAGTTGCTTGGAATTTTTGTTGTCTCTCAAGGGAATCTGGGGGTCTCGGCCTGCTTTCCACTCGGAAGCAAGGCCTTGCCCTCTGTGCTAAATGGATTATTAGAGCTATTTCTGGAGACGAAGCCTGAAAAATTCTTGTCAGACATTGCATCTCTTCAGGCTTCCCTGCTAATAGACTGGCATGGAAGGGAATTGGTTTTCAGACCCTTCTCACTATGCGAGAACCAGTGGTCATACAGGGTTCTTTTGTTATAAAGAGCATCTGGAAAGCCTGGGAAGCTGTTAAACCTTGGCTTTGTTGGGCTGGTAATGAGTTCCGCAATGGGCTGTCCTTAAATCAGCAGAACATTTGGTGGTCTCCCCTATTTGCCTTCCAAGGTATTCCTCTTGCCAAGACTCAAGGTGCCAGTGCTCTGCATTTCTATAAACGTGGCATTCGCACTACTAAGGATATTTTTTCAAGAGTCACCATGAATTTCAGGTCTTCGGAGGATATGCAAGTTCAATACTGCCTTGTACGTGCTGATCGCCAGACTTATGAGCTTCTGTTGTCTTCCATCCCTGTGCACTTACTTCATAAAGTGGGGATTCAATTTGTTCGACCTTGGTGGTATGATTGGAAGTGGTTTCCTGCCACTCCATTTACCAATTATAAGCCCAATATGGGATACAGATGGCTTTCACCCCACCTTCTGATGGTGGACACGCTTAATCAATGGTGGCATTTGCATTCTTCACTTTCTCAATGGAAAAAATGGTTCGACACCATTTGGAGTGCCATTACAGAACCTAAGATTGTTCACTTTGCTTGGTGCCTTGCTTTCCAAGGTCTTCCCTTGCGGCCTCGGCTCAAGCACATTGGGGTTCCTAATCCTAGATGCCCCTTCTGTGGCCAACCTGAGTCCTTTTTGCATATTTTTTGGTTTTGCAAACGTGCTCAGAATTATTGGCACTGGATCCATGATTTTTTCAAGCCTTTCAGGCCCGAACCTTTTTCATGGCACATGATCCTGCTGGGTGATTCCCCCAGATTTCCTTGGAAGTTTTTCCAGATTTGGCATACTTTCAGGATGGAAATTTTGTTTTCTCTATGGAAAGATAGAAATGCAGTTTTATTCACTCACAGTTTTTTGGATGTTAACATTGCAATGTACACTAAGGCATGCATTTGTAACAATGTCATTATGCAGATACAGGTGCAAGCTAATAAAGTTGCCCTGGAGGTTGCCCACTTACAAGAATTGTTAAACCACTGGGGCAATGCTCCTTGTACCATTGCCAGAGTGCCTCCAGATGCCTCGGTTGCTGCTTCCTCATCTCGCAGTCGCCGTTCCAGACGTCAGTCCTCTGGCTGCCATTCGCACAAGTCGCGCTCCCAGGGTCCCCGCCACCGCTCTCCCAGCGGTGGTCATGGCGGTTAGAGGCACTGCTTGGCTTCCCCTCCACGTGGTGGTTCTGGCTGGTCCCCGGCTCCCCCCCCTGGGCGGGCTTCTGGCTAGTCTCCGGCTCCTCCCCTTGGACGGGCGCACTTTGGCAAGTTTCCCTGGCTGGCCTTGGCAATCTCTCCTCCGTGGCTAGAAAAGAATGATATGGAGACTGCAACTACCCCAGATTCTGTGGATGTTGCTGACGGCTGGACTGTTCCTAGTCCGCCTCACAATCCCATTGATGCGTGGGGATTTCTTGATAAAGATGATCCTCCTCCCTCTGCTGGTACTACCTTGGCAACATGAGGTTGTTCTAAATATTTTTTTTTGATGAATAGTTTATAGTTGCTGGCTGCAGCCATGTTGTTTGCTCCGGCTTCGGCCGATTGAACTCATTCGCAGAGTGATCCTGTATCCCCCGACCCTTTTTTGTGAATTGTAATCTTAGTAAATTTTATTAATTGAAAAGGACTATTCATCAAAAAAAACTTAATATGTGATGTTTAAAACGTCCCATTAAAACATTAATGCTACATAGGAAGAAAAATCCAAAGATACTAAAATCATAGCGAGAAGAGCAATTCTGAAAACATATTATTGAATATCACACGTTAACAACAATAAAGTCCAGATGAATGGTAGATGATGAGAATCTAATGCAGTGGAACCGGAAGATTAGACCAGGCATCATTCTCCATAAGTAGCGAGACTAAGGGCTGGTCAAGTTGGGAATTGGGTTGAGTGTCAAGATGTGCGCGCAGACCGTTGACAAGCAAGCGTCTAAAACGAAATGGGTGGAGGAGAGTACTGGTCTCATACACGTTTCTAGCAAGGCGAGTAGCCTCCATAGCCACTCGTACACCAAGTGAAGTGAACACAGCGCCTTCCCATACAATAAACACGGAGTCAGGAGGCTTCAATGTACCAGAAACATCTTGTTGTACGACATAGACTTTAATTCTCTTCTTCTCCTCAGGCTTGCTTGGTAATCCAACTTTTAAATTCCCTTGTCCAACAATTCGTAGGAAGACACCTCTTTTAATGGCGTTCATGACGGGAGTCTCGTTTGGTAATGATCTCTCTGCAATGTCTGTTATGTCCACCCACCCTAAATTCCTGAAGAAATTTTCCAACTGGCCTCTGTCAGCAGGATTTTCTATTTGGTAGAGCATAAGCTGTCTAATATATTCCCAGAATGCAGTAGAAATTTGTCGTATATATTCCTGTGGCAATATGAAAGCCTTTACATGGCCCGTATCCATCTCCTCCGCCCCCTGCTTGATTTGTAGATCACTTTTCTCTCTGAGTACGAGATGGAGATGGATGAGATAGACAATGCAGGTTCAATCCACTGCTTTTATAATTCACCTCGTGCTCTCGCAAGGATAGGAACCGTAACGTCACATATTTACTATATAAAATTATTGTAAGGGTGAAATCAGTATACGCTTTATCATATATTAAGTTTATTCACTTGTTTATTATGATTTTTTTAGCTGTTTGTTTTTAAATTTTTCTATTCTTCACTTGAATTTAGCTATTAAGGATATACGTTCATAAAACTGTTTCCTCCAAAATTTAACTACTACCCCTTGTACCAATATGGTGTAATGGTTAAGTTGATAACATATTATGGGGTTACAAACAATTCAATTGAAATGACACAAAATGAAAAATTATGAGCGGGAGAGTAGACAACAAGAGAGCGGGAGCTAGGGTTCCTAACTTATTGGATGCTTGCGATGGTGAGGGCGGAGAGTTTGAAGTTGACGATGATGATGGATGAAGGGCCTTCTTTGCGCTAGCTTCCTCTAATTTTGTTGGGTGTTGTCGTGTTTTGAGGGAAGATCTCACTAGTGCATGGTGGAGTGGGTTTTCTATTGTTTGGTAGGCATCTGTTGCTAAAGGATGGTTTTCTTCAAGCAACTTTTCTCCTCACTCCATAGGGGTTTGGTTCTTATGGGTGGTGATTGGAGGTGGAAGGTCCCATGTTGGCACTTGGGGTGTTGTTGGGTTGTGCATTGGTTGGACCTGTACAAGGGGTTGGGGTTTGTGGGTGAATGTGTTTTTTGTTGCCACCCCTCTTCCCCACTTTGGGTTTTGGATGTATGAGGCCTTTTGTCCCAGGTGTGTTGTTGGTCCTTGCCTTTGCTGGGCTCTCTTGTATTTAGAGTAGCTGGAGATGAGGATGCAAATGGGTTTGGTTTGGATGGCTATGTGCACTAGCTTCATCGACAATGCTTTTCCTCGAGGCCTCCAGTAATGGCTTGTGGGGCTCATGTGAACCCTAGGGTTTGCAAGGGCTTGGACATTGATGGACTACTCTAGAGGGGAAATGTGGTCCCTATCCTTGGTGCCAGTTCTATTGATGGGTTTTTATTTTTATTTTTTTTCCGTAGATGGGTTTTCATTTTAAGGGGTATTACTATTAAGAGCCCTCCCTTGGCTGGAAATTTTTGTTCATCATATGGGGATTCTTGTGCCCCTTGTGTTTGTTGTTTTGGGGATTCCTTTGGTTTCTCATTTTCTCTAAGGTGAAGGCTTCCTCTATTTGGTATTGGAATCCAATTAAGGCAATAATTTCTGATCTTCAGATGTCGGCATGGTGGAGGCTTTCTTTGCTATGTTCTTTCACTTTCTTGCTTCCTATTGAGGCAGAGGGCCATATTGAGGTGGGGGAAAAGCTTATGTAGGTAGTTGGTTGCTCGAGGAAAGTAGTTGTGAATGTGTTCAATGGGCACTCTCCTAGTGTTTTTGAGTATCTCTGAGTAAAAGTACAAAGATGTTTCACCTTTTAGGCTAACTAATCAGAATGACTGAACTTGAGTATTACTATCTAAAAATCAAGTTTGTTCAAAGATATAATCTATATAAATTAATTATAGCTAAGTTATATATGGTATCACACTTTTCCAATTGGAAGTGTCTATTAAATTAATATTTTATACTAGTTTTAATCGAATTACTAAAGAAATATAATGATTTCAAAAAATTGAAGTTTCAATAACTCTTACAATTTTTTATGATATATTTTTAATAACATAGAAACACCATTTTATAGAACTCAAAGTCGAGAATATTCTCATATAGAGTTTATAGTGTTTTAATTAGATATAGTATATTATAATTAAAAAATTCTACATGCACGTATTTTAACACTTGAAAAGATGTCAATTTTGAGAAAGAAAAAAATACTAAAACATATCATAAAAATTTAAAACTTATATGAGGTTCTAGAAGAGAGAGTCCTCTTCTAGAATGTATAATTTTTATTCTAGTTATAATAGATTTGTTTTGAAAAATGTGGTGGGAGATAAAAACTATCGATTTCAGGTAAGTTGAACTTTGAACGATTAAAAAAGTGAAAATATAAGTCTAAAGACAATTTTTATTTTTGAACATTCTAGATATATGTGCTATCTATAACATAGTCTAAGATCAAAGGGAAACAACTTTATTTTCACACAATTTTGTGGTGGACCACTAATTTTCAATGTTTTTCAACAACTAAAAAATTATCTATAAAAATTATAAAAGTATATCAATTCTTTATCCAAATAATTGTTAAAAATTATAATCATAAACTTGACCAATTTCTACACATTTCATTATTTTACTTCATTTTCAAATTGTAAATAATAATACTAGTTTTATATATCATTAAAGGTGAATATTTGTACTTTTGTTAGCCATTTCCTTAACAAAAGGGTGACATAGGTTTGTGCTTTGACCCCTCTTTCTTATTGTAAAAGGTCTAGTTGGAGAGAGTATGTATGGACAATGTACTTTAAGTGGTGAAGAAGGGATGACTCTACAACTAAACACTTTAGTGTAGAGATCTATGTTACTTCATGCAGGGATGACCTAGGTCTTACTCTTTGCTTCTACATCCACCACTCCTATGGCGGTGGAGAAATCTCTTATTGAGGTGGAGATCATATATGGGAGTTAGGAAGTAGAGGAGACTCCTATCACGATGTTGAAAACATATGCTACTTTAGTAGTTTTGTTAGCAGAGGAAGGGGGAGTTGCTCTTACTTCTAGGGTTTGGTCTTCCTTCCCCGTGCTCCTCTCAGTGAGATTATGGTGTTTTGGGAGTTTGTGTGGGGTTGGAAGACTTTTGACTAAGTCTACCAAGGTTGGAGGTTGAGCCTTTCCTAGACCCATCATTGGATAATATGCATTGTGTTTTCCAAGGCTAGAGGTAAGTCTTGTTTTGTCTTATTTCTTTGCTTACTATTCTAATAGGTGTGGATGGCTTGAGTTTGTTCACTTATTTTTATTGTGATTTCCTACCTTAGCTTTTCTTTCCCTTGTGATCAAGTGATTGTTGGAAGTTTTAAAGGGCACACTCTGATCCTTTGTTGCTATTTTTGGTTTAAGTTTGCATCTATTATAGGGGTTTGTCCCAAGTCTTTCACTATTAGTGTTCACCATGGTTGGTAGGTTAGTCTCTTATGGATCTTTATCTTTGATAGAGGGAGATCTGGCTTATCTAGACCTTTCTTTACTAGGAAGTGGTAATGCTCTTCTATTACTCTCTAGTGTTCTGATTGTACTTTAGGTCAACACCCATTAATTTCTTCTTTTTTTAATCAAAAACATATTATGGTCTAGAAAATCTAGATTAGTTCAGGTCACTTTTATATGTCTTCCTCAATAAAATATTTTAAACTTACAATATCTTATATATCACTGTAATTACATTCATATAGAATATTTGTATGTAAAAGTGTTATTTTGAATTATAATTTGTATATTTAGCATTAATATTAAATTGATAAGTAGGAAATATTTTTTCATAGCAAGCCAAATTGTGATATTTCTATAAGATTTAGTTGTGCAGTTTTTGAGTCAAAATCATTGACCCATCTTTCATGTGTAATGATTCACATACTAATCCGTTTCTTAAGAGAATAAATTGAACACTTAGCACTCAGTAGATCTAGGTGATGCTCACAGAGGTGAAGCACCAAGACTTCCTAGGAGGTCAACATATCAATACTCATAAACTTGTATCTTTGAAATGAGAGATAAGATTTCCCAATTTATAACAAACCTAGAATAGATCAATGGTGGAGGTGAAAGGGGATGAACGCTGGAAATTCAATGAAAGTTGAGTTAAAATGGGAAGTTTCCATTTGAGAGGGAGTTAACTATTAGTTGAAACTTAGTTAACTGGTCTATTTCCCTCTTTGATTCAAGTTAACTTATTTTTTCCAATTTCAAACTCAAGAAGAGATTTTGAATGATACTATGTCATATTTGAATTTTTAGGGTCAAATTATTAGTTGTGAGACAATAAACTTAAATGATTTCATAAATTCCTTTTCATGTGTTTTTGAAAAAGGGGTAATCAATTTAATCAATGTGCTAGGAGTTTTAAAATTAAACTAATTATTTAAGTGGGTTTAATAAGTCAATATAGTTTGATATTCAGGAATCTATCGATGTTTGGTGGTTATTGCAGATTTGTAATTTTCTAGAATTGATATTCAAATTGAGTGGAGACATTTAGGAATAGAAATTTCCAATGATTAGGACTTTATTGATTGATTACAAGGATTAGGAGAAAATTGGTTTAGGAGACCAATTTTAGGGTATTAAACTTGCGCCTCTTTGAATTGATGTGCAAGAAATGCATTGATTCAAAGTATAATCTAATTCATAGGACAAGAACTAAGATTGGTGATGAGATTGATGGGAAGAAGACTATTTGATGAGATAGAATTGATTTGAGACTTGGTTGGACAAAAATCAATCATTATGAATTTTGCTGATATGGATTACAAGAAGATGAACACCAATCCATTGAAAATAGTAGGATTATCTCCACAACAAAGCTTGACGCTCAAAAATTTGGATAGAACACCAAAAATTTTGTCGATTAAAAATATTAGGATCATCTCTAGAATCAAAGCTTGATCCTCAGATATTCAGATAGAACACCCAAACATCCATCAATTAAAAAGATAATCTCCCAAATTGAAGCTTCATCTTCAAAAATCAGATAGAACACCCAAACATCTATCCATTGAAAAGATTAGGGTCATCTCTAGAAAGAATCTTGATCCTTAGAATTCTTGATAGAACACCTAAACATTTTTCCATTAAAAGTAGGATCATCCTAGAATGAGATTTGATACTTAGAATTCTAGATAGAACACTTGGACATGTGTCCATTAAAATAAGTATCACCTCAAGAATGAAGCTTGATCCTCAAAAATCTAGATCAAACACCTAAATATTTTTTCATTAAAAGAAGGATCATCCCTAGAATGAGGTTTGATCACAAGAAATTTAGATAAACTTCTTAAATGTTTGTCCATAAAAAGGTGACGATAATGGTCATGAGCAAATCAAGATAACTAGTAAGAATTTAATTACCTCATAAATAGATAAGATAATACCTAATTTATATGGATTACAAAAAAACCAATATGGCCCTAGGGATTGGAGATAGCCATGAATAGATTGTAGATTACCTAGTTTGATATGGATTATGAGAAATTGAATATGCCCCTAGTGATAAGATACCCCTATAAAGGAAAACTTTTCTTTTTATTAGATTGATTTGAAGTAAGATTTGATTCATGTAAGAAATATGTTCATCCTACCCTCGCGAGAGAGAAATCAAAAGATGACACATTAGAATAGTTATGTACAAAAGTTGATTGAAGCCAAAGATGCAATCAGATATTCAAAAGAATCTAGAATAGGTCAAATTAGATAGAGAATGATTTGTAGAAGATTTGAAGTCCATTTGTTTAGGCTATGAGTCTTGTTTGACCAAGATTGACCTTGGTTGACCTTTGTTGACCATAGTTGACTTTTGTTCAAAAGGGGAAATTGTTGAGAAAATGTTGATTTGATGAGATGCCGAGAAAAATACGACAATTATACAAACATCTGATCGCATCGGTTTCAAAATTTTAATTTTTCTTTTTTTAGTTGTTTAGAGGCATAAAATTTCAAATTTAATCTCGAAAATGGATCTAAGACAGTCAAATTAGGCATGGGGTTAATTTTTGCACCAATTAGAACACTTTTCAAAATTAGGTCAAATCCTATAAAAGAGCCAAAAGGATCTTTTCAATTCATTTGTTACATTTGTCTTTTGTGAGTCTCCTCCAAGGTGAAAATAGTGGTCCGCATGCACACTTATCAATTCAAGCTCCAGAGATGGAATAATTGCTCGACTGACTACACACCCCTAGTAAGTCCTCAAAAATATACTTTGTGGATTAAAAATTTTGTCGATGTGGTTCAATATTTTTCAGTTTTTTACACATTTTCGGTCAAGTTTTACATTTTCTTATATGGGACCCTAATCTGTCATCTCATACGGGTGGGACCGCTTGTAGAAGACTTCTTTTAGGCGTTTATTTGTATAACAGCCTATAAAGGCTCATCTAAGAGATACCGATCTCTCTTATGGGAGATCCATAGAAGAGTCTTTACTCGTACGAGGAAAAAAGATCAACTCATATCCAATCATTGCTCGTACAGACCTTGAGGCCAATTTTTGCTATCTTTGTTTTCTTGTATGGAAAGAACGACCTTTTTTCTTAGTCGTAGTGATATAATTTTTAATTTTTTAAAGTGTTCTAATAGCTTAGTATACCTATTTAGTCTGTTTCCTCTTGTGCAGCATGGTTTTGAGCTTGTTTTAATCGATTATTGATATTTACATATCTTCTTCTTTATGTTTGTGTAGGTTGATCTGTGAAAAATTGTTTCCTGATCTACACATCTATCTACATGGTACCTTATTAATTAGTTGTGAGAGATTTATTTGGCACATCTACACATTCTCTATTTCTCACATCTACATGATATATCTGATATTTGGGTTAATTGCAATTTGTTGACAGCCTTGGTGGAGTGTTTTCATAGCGAGAGGAGCACATCCCACCTTCCTACTAGAGAGATGATTTTGACTAAGGAGGATATATATAGGATTCTAGTATGACCCTTTTTAGCCCTAGGTGAAATGGTACTTTCTTGAAGGCTAGACCTGTCATATCTCGAGTTCTTGAAAATATAGCTTCAATTGAGTCCATCAAGCCTTTGTTGCTTTGTCCTAGAGGACCATTTCCTTTATAGCCTAGTCTTTTCATTATCTTAAGGCCTCACCCATATCTTTCAGGAGTTATTTCATAGGTTTTGATTTCAACCTCACCTATATCTTCTTCCCTATGTAGCCAAGCTTAAATGGCTCTATCCTCATCTTCCAATGGTACCTTTTCCTGTACAAAAGTGGTATTATCAATTGTCTTGGAAAGGTCTCCCATAGTATTAGGGAGACAGTTGGAATGATGTCAAAGATAGTAGAGTTTCCATTTTGTATTCGCCAATTCCAATATCTTTCAGTTTAAGATACTTTTCTAGTAGAGTTTCCATTCTGTATTCGCCAATTTCAGTATCTTTTAGTTGAAAAGACTTTTCCATGTCTTTCAGCTTTTTAACATGGTATTGAGTGGCACTGTCTATGCAGGGACCAAAATGCACTTTTATTAATTAATTATAAATTTATATATGAATGTTCATTTGTTAAAAAACACAAACAACTTGGTTATGAGGTGCATTTTGGCCCCTCCATAGCCAAAACCATATTCAGTAGCTTCTCTATTATTTTCTACAAAGCTATCTACAACTTGTGAGTGCATTTCAAGCATAGTCGACATTGGTAGGTATGGTTACTTCCATCCCTTGACAAGGGAATTTTAAACAATTGATGGTATGTGGAAGAAACTCCTTGCATATCACGTATCCAAAGTCTACTCAGTATTATGTTGTGTTAATGGTATGTCTAATACTTGGAAAATGACGTATCTCTCTATGGGTTCCGCTCTCATGGGTAGTACAA